>VXBB01024002.1:587811-602666 GCA_013399915.1 Illadopsis cleaveri
AAAAAAAAAGCAGCTGAAGAAAATGAGTTGTCCTAATGCCATTCCTGCGTTGCACAGTTACACTTTATTTGTAATGATATGAAGTTTTTGGGGTGACAAAAATATTAATGCCTACCTTCAATGAGACATATGCTACTTTTCAACGTGGATACTGAAGATTATGATTAATTTCTTTTATGACATCATCCAACTCTAAATGGAAATAAAACATATAATATGCATAAATTTTTTAAAAACAAATATTTAATTGTCAAAGTTTATGAAGCTTCCTTGATCATAAATTTGTGTATGACCTTTTTCTGTTTCCTTAATTTTTTTCCCTTTGATGCAACTAGTCAGCACTGTAAGAAACTTAGGGAATTCATCTTTATTAACCAATGAGGCTGTGTGAAAAATATTTATTGTTTCTCATTTCAAACAGTCCTCTTTAGTCATAAATGAGTATAAAGGAAGCATGACAAGCAATTTGCTGCATGGTAGATGATATTAATGACCTGCCATGCTCATGTCTCCTTGTGTGATATGTGACTATTATTTTTTTTGAGTGACAGATTACAACAGAGAATGTTTGGTGTCAGTTGTGCCCTGTTATCAAGTTGTTGTTAATAAGAAATGAGAAAAATAACTTTATTCGCTGTCAAACCCACACATCACAAGCACTGGCAGTGTTCCTCTCACAGAGCAGTTAGTGAATGCTCAGGAAAAGATCATAAAAGACTGGGAAACTGCAGTGTCCTCCTATTTAACTGCAGAGTCTCTTTTTGCTGATAGTGGCAGATGCTCAACCTGTTAATGACAAACAATCCATTTATTCAGTTAACATGCCAATACCAATAACTCCATAAATTTATAATGTATTATCACCAACAAATTACAAAACTGTCATGTTACCAGTTTAATAGAGCTCGATAAACCTTTACCAGACATAGGAAAAGGGAACTGCAGAAGGGACAATCCATCTGGTAGTGAGTGCTAACACAAAAGCTCCAGCACTTACAACTTGCAGGTCGTCACCTTACGCTGTTACCTCACCACCCCATCACACCACCCAGGACAGGAATGGCCTGCTGTGACATGATGCCATTGTGGTCACACTCAGCTGTGCTGATCCACATTCACCTCCTCACAAGGAAATTGACATTACTCTTTACAGCAGTATCACCCTGAGCTCTCTGCAGATATAAGTTGGAGTTGAAAGAGAACAGACCCATACCACGGAAAAAGAAGATATTAAACTGGTCAAAACTGAAAAAAAATGCAGCCAAAGTATTGTTTCATTTTACGACCAAATTCATGCCAAACATGATTGATAACACTCTAAGTGATTAACTAAATATTGGTAATTGATA
The DNA here is from genome assembly GCA_013399915.1 of Illadopsis cleaveri. Taxonomy (NCBI): domain Eukaryota; kingdom Metazoa; phylum Chordata; class Aves; order Passeriformes; family Timaliidae; genus Illadopsis; species Illadopsis cleaveri. Next base: position 589,161 of record VXBB01024002.1, read on the forward strand.
AAAATACCACAAAAAAGCTGTATAAACATGATTCAGAAAGGGCTGTGTCCATGTGTAGACTGTAATCTGTAACATGAAAAGTTTTGAGCTCTGCTATAGGATGTTAGATATTTTGCTTTTATGATATATTTGCTGAAAAGTTATTTATTCTCTTTGGAGACCAGATTTACTAAAAGAAAAAAAAAAGAAGCTGATGTTGTATACAGATATGCAGCAAATAAAAGCACATCATTAATCATTATGAATGCACCTACAGGGCTCAGCCCATGAGACATCTGCATAAAACTGCTCAGATTCTTTCAGCTGAGAGATAGGCACAAGGCAGGGGTTACATCTATGAAGTATATTAAGTTAGACTGTTATATATGGAAGGGTCTTACAGTTCAACTAATGTTACACTTGAGGCTGTTCAGCAAAATATGCCAGCACAATTAATGTCAACACCAGATAACCAGTCACTGTAAATACCCTTGGAGGGATTTCTTATATCTTTTAGGAGAAATCCCATTTAAGAAGCAAAATTTCCAAATGTATCCCTGCAAATCAGAGGTCAATTCAATAACTTACCGACCAGCAGGCAAATTTCATCTTCCCTTTAAAGGCAAGCATTATCTACTTTGACAGGAGCAGGCCAGTGGGAAATGAATAAATAGATGTCCTTTTTGCCTGGAACAGACTCTACAGTAAGCACTCGGACCATCCCTTCTGTTTGTGTTGTGTTTGGTCATTGCCAGGCTGGGCCATACCATGAGCAGCAAAACAAGTCCCTTTTGCACCACAGAATCTCACCTGTCCCCTTCAGGCTTCACTTGTGAACCCACTGACTCCACTGCTGTGCTGACACTTGTGCCTGAGAAGGACTTAATCTGTGTAGCTCTGCATAGATTTGTTCTCATTATAATAAATCAAATGTTGTACACTAGAATTTAGAGGACTAAAAGAAGACAGAGACTTCTATAGGGTGAGTTGTGATGTGATGTAAAAACACACCAGAGATCACGTTTATTCTTTTGAAAGGTGATGGAGATGAAGAGCTGCAGAAGCAAAGACTTACCTTAGCCTACTGAAGCCCTCCTTGTTGGCACTGCTGCCTGGTGTAAAACTGAATAGAATAATTTTCTGACCAGGTTGCATTGAATTTCCCAGCAGCTTGATTCCCTGCATGTCCCAGACTGAGTCTCATTTCTCAGCAACCCTTTTTTCTGCAGCTCTCTTAAAGAACAGCTGCTGTGCTATTATCAGTTGTTATCGATGTTCTTTGTGTTATTACAACCTTTACATTTCCATTTACTTTGCAATCCCACTTAAACAAGTTGCTAAGGGTAATTCTGGACACACCCACTTCCCTCAGCCCACTCTAGATGCTCAAGAAAGATATCCACAGTGGAAAGGCAAAAATTGGAACCCAATATAAACCCATGAAAGTTATCAAAATTTTTCCTTTCCCTGTCTACTTCTTTTCAATATCCAGGATTCTCTTTCAAGCAACTGTGATTGGACCAAGTTCTGCTTGCCTTGTAATAACTGCAATATGATGGGGATTACAGCCCACTTCCCAAAGCAATGAAGTGACTGGAAACACAGAGTGTCTCTGCACCTTTTTTTCTTTTGTTGTTTGTTCCTTTTAGCCCCCTTCTAGTGCAAGACAGAGACAATTCCTCTTTTCATCAACAATTGCAATCTGATTGAATTCTAAGAAAATCAAGCAGATATATATGGACTGTAAAAATTATCTTTGCTCTTGGTTCTTGAAAAAGGCAGTTGAGAATTCATCAAATTTTTGATTGACAGTAATTGCTAAAATTTTGCAGAAAAGTGTTCGTGGGTTTTTGGGTTTTTTAATTTGCCTTTTTTTTCAAACAGAGTAGCACTTAAGTGAAAAAGGATCACAGTTCAGAAAAAGTGAGGTTTCTTTTAGATCTTTCACTCCACAGTATGAATCTATGTGAGAAACTTAGACAATGGCCTTAAATGTGATGAAGAAGTAAAAATATGCCTAAACTATGCAGGACAATATGCTGAAGGGGTGCATTTTTAAATTATTTTATGAAGCATTTTCATTTTAAATGGTTTCAAAAAAAATTTTGGAACTATCTTTGTGCATAATAATTATATGCTTTGTTAATGCTTAAGTCTCTAATACATTGTGTATCCTGACCTCTGACAGACACTCAGAGGATTTTATCTCTGAAAGAATATCTTTAAATCTGTCCTACACACTTTTCAAGAGTCAGTAATTTTCTAAACAGTGATTTTATTTTACACCAACAGTGAGAGATTAGTAAATTATTTAAAGTAACGGGTAAAAAAGACCTGTAAACATGCAAGTGGCTCTTTTTAAAACTGCAATCTTTCGAGATAGTATAGCTATAATCTAAAGTACCTTTGACAGATTCAGCAACGTCCCCCTTTTCTCTGAGCAATCCCTTCGGCTGCCATCCAGCAGGAGCTGTGAGCAGCAGAGAGGGCACGGACATAACCTGGGTCCGTTTTGTCCATAAACTTTCACTTTTGTTCTTATTCTACCATAGAACAGAAAAAACCTTTGTTTTGTTGTTTTGTGAAATTGTGTGAAACAATCCAAGTCTGACTCAAACAGATACTTCAGCCTGCATCTCTCCCCACTCATCCTGCCCACCTGCCCTCCTTGGCACTGCTGCCACCACTGGACGTGCCCTGGCACAAATCAATCTGGCAGAGAGGCAGAGATTCTTGGCACCAGCTTTAAGATAAATAATTTTAAAATCTTGGATATGTATATGGTATAGTATAGTGCTATTGTATGTATGGAAAAATTGATTAACTGATGAATTAATCAAAGCTATTTAATGACAAAAGGCTCTGCTTGGCTATTTTAGAATTGGATGATCAGACAGTGTAAAGTCACACTGAACTGGAAAGAAAATTGTAAGCTATCATTCCTTTAGCCAGCTTCAGAAATCTCAGAAACAAGAGAAAACAGAAGAAATCTCTTTAAATTTTAAGAAAATACCAAAATTACCTCACAAAACTGATTAACAGTGGCATGAAAAGTACTAGCCTGCTTCTGGGATTTTGCACTCTTGCACTCATCATGTATCTTGTACACCCATTTTTATAATTTAGATAAAACTTGATTGGCTCTAATTTACAAAGTGCTATTGAACTGTAAGTAAGTCAAGGGTTTATTACTCATGGAAAACCTGCTGAAAAGAAATGAAAATGTGACAAATAAAAGACCTCTCTTTATACCATTGAAGTGAATATAAAGAATAAATACCTTTTTACCAGTTGATTCCTCAGTGTTATTATCTTGGAACTACATCAAGCGTGTGAAACAACATTTGTTTATTTAGCTTTTATGCAGCAGTTATTTTACTTTATTATATTTTTGCCTTATGAGCCACATCAGGTTTATCCTTATAACTGAATATGTGTTCTAGGTGGTGTCTTTACAACCCATGCACTACTCATGATCAGTGAATGATGGAGCGTTTTATCCATCCCTTCATGAGGTGATGATAAGGATAATTCCCAGATTTCTGGGCAGTTAAGAAGCAAGGGAGTGATGGAAAACAGCTATTTGCTGCATCACGGCCTGCCAGCCTCCTCCCAAAAGGATTTCTATAAATTTTAACTGACAGACTTGAATATTTCTAATTAACATATTTTTGTATTTAAAACCAAATTGTCTTCTTTTCTCTGGTTTTCTTTTCCCATGTTCTGCCATACACATAATTTGTTGCTACAGTCCTCCCAGCTGTAAATCAAAACAGCTCACTCTACTTTGGCTGAGCTTTACTGATTTATATTCACAGTGGACCTGCTACAAGATCTTAGTTTTTCATTTATATTTCTCATTTCTAAATTAAAAAAAAGCAGCCAAGGATTATAGCCAAGACTCCAGTCCATTCTATCATGGAAACTGGGCCATGTAGGATTAAATCCATGATAGGAAACTGCCTGTCATGTTTTCTGTAATGTCTCTGACGGAAGTGTTCATATTCTTTTATAGTTCATCAAGACAAATACCATGATGATCAATATAATAAGTATCACAATTCTGATACTTTTGTGAATCTTATATTCATTCTAATTCCAATTAAATGCTTCTGTGGCATTAGGTCACAGTGGAACAGAAATAGATTTTCATTTGACTACATTGAGACAATCTTAAATCTCATGTTAGGCTGGATCATATCTCCTGATCAATTATAATTCTTTTGTTTTATTTTACATAGTTACCCCCAGAGAAAAAAAATAATTAAAGCAATTTCAATAATTAAAAGAGTAATTTATTAATATAAAACCTTCAACAGAAGGCTGTAGCACCATTGAGAATGGCGAGAACTATAGAAAAATATTTCAGAGTTTCTACAATTTTTATCTTAGTATTTATCTTAAAGAATTGACATCAGAAGCAGAACCAGACTAAGGTGAAAGAAAGTAAAATACATGGGTTTTAAGTCATTGTATGGACTTTGTGTTCTTGTTCCTTTCATCTCTGAAACAGATGGGGAAGAATAAAGAATAAAGCTGTTCTGAAGGAGCATATGAATTAGCTAGATATGGATGCATATTTATTTTAAACATACAGATACCTTCATAGATCTCAACCAAAATTGCAGATAATTAGGGCTGGCAAGAAAAGAAGTTGAAAACCCCTTAAACATAGTTCTGAATTTTAAAAATCTTTCTTTCCCCCCACACCCCTCTCTGCTCCCCCAAGCTTTTTTTTCTTCATATTTTAACTGAAACTTTATGGAAATTACAGAAATAAGTATTTGGTATTTTAAAAACAGATTATTTACAATTGGTTCAAGCACTGTTTCTGAAGTAGACTCATATTTCAGGAAAATATAAATTTACTATACAAATATAATTATTGATACAAAACTGGGGACATCAATTAAAAAAGAAATGAAAAATCAACAATTTTATTATGTTCTCCACAATTCACTTTCTGATTTTTTTCTGAATAGAATTTTAAAATTCAATATTCTGAGAGGATTTTGCATTTTAAAAACAAGTAAATTTTTTTACCATCATATCTTTGGTGCTAGGCAGGTATTTCAATTATCCCTTTCCTGAAACTTGGGGTGTAAATTTATATTTCAGAGAGAGTGTACAGATTTCTGAGTTATTTACAGAACTTATTGACAATGAAGTCCTTTATTGTTTTTAACCATATCTTCTATGGTTATCTGTGGCCTAATCTGCTTCAGTTCATTTGGGTTTTTCTCACTCTGCTTTGACCATGATCTTAGTCATTGAAAATAAAATGCACTAGACATAAATATCTGATTTGCTAGTAAAAACCTCTGAGACTTTACAGTTCTGCACAAATCCCCAAATTCCTCCTTGGCATCTGAAAACTCTTTTCTGCTTTAGTAAAAGAAAGTCTGGCTTTCACTACCTGCATTCCTCTGGCCCATAACCTTTCCAGAGACCACAGGAGAGCAGCAGATTTCTGGGAAGTCACTCTGAGTCTGGGATCTGGCCTTGGGGCAAGCAGGAGGGTTGGAAGAGGAAAGCATCAAGCAGCAGGACATTGAGAAGGCCAAAAGCTGCTCAGACAGGTGGGAAGGGCTGGTGCTTGGGCATAGGTTCATCTACATGGATGGTTGTGGGAGCTGGACCGTGTGGGGAGGAAGAGCAGGACATAGTGAGGGAGAGCACATACACTTAAAACCAGGTGGTTATTTTTACCCAGTTGTTCACTGTAGGGGATTTTGAGCCAGAATTAATGGTATGATTGTGGGCTTTGTTCTCAGGGAGTAGGTATGGGCTCTGCTGGGATCCAGGAGACTGGAGTGTAGTGAGGACCAGATTGCTACAATGGGAGCATTGCAGGAAGGAACATTAGTCATAACTAGCTCAGGCAGTGATTTTCTCAGTCCTCAGCTGGTCTTCCCTATAATCATCAATTAATACCTGCCACAACACACTTCACAGGTGGTTGATGAGGACTGAGGTTGTGGCAGGTTGGCAACTGGACTTGGGCTCAGAAGCTAATAACTTATATTCAGAGCAGACCTCTGATGTCTCATGCTAGGAGCAGGCACTTTCCCCTCTAACCTGACCATCCAGGAACCTTGGGATGATATTTGCCTCAGTGCAAGCCTTTAAATAAACCAGAAAACCACTGGAAAGGCTCATGTATACAAAACAATGCCGTTAATCACAGAGCATGTTTACTGGGTTATTTAAATTTTTGCAGTATTCTCAAAGCAACAATTTGGTGGGTTGTTTCTCCTTTTCTCTCCAGATGATTCTCCCAATATCATCTCAATCTCAGCAAACTCTGTTTTTTATGGGTTACAGTTCCTAGAGTTTTATTCATGAGTTTGAATTTAAGTACATGAGCAATTTCAATAAAGTTTGCAGAATGACATTAACCATATGTTTCATTGGATTATTGGATCTGGGCTCTCACTTCATCACCACTGAAGAAAGTAATATCTACACAGAATCATAGCTGACCAGAGTTCTCCTTCGAAGCAGAAATTAGACCAGAGGTATTCCCAAGGTCATCCCCAGCTAACACTCCATGGTCCTGTGAAGCAGTAGGTGAGAATATCCACACAGAATGTTTGATGGAACTTGTGATTCACGCAGCCGAAACCACATTCATTCTTGGTGTGTCAAAGCCCCTCTGGGATGAGATGGCACGAATAGTAGGTTAATGTATATTATTGAAATAAACTTAGCATGTGTGCATGACTACATTAGTGATTGATACTCGTTTTGGATAAAGTTTTGTTGCAAAAAACACCCTAGCTTAAATCAGCAAGGCCAGCTGATTAGCTGTTTAGCTTAAGTGAGGTTGGTAAAGAGATCCTGTACTTGTACAAACCAGTGCTGAGAAGTGTCCCTGTTTTCTGCAGCTTCAAAACACTGGCAAGAGTGTGAATATGCTATAAAGGCATATGAATCATAAATGGAGATAGAAAGGTGAAACTAGAGTGTCTCAGCTGCCCAAAGACTACCAAAGTTGTTTGTGTGACTGTATGAATATTGAGGCACCAGCTGTAACACTGTGCTCTGTTTTAATCAAGAATGATGTAAGACCCTAGGAGCATGACCTATAAGACAACTCTGAAAACATAGCTTTTGAATACCTTATGAAAACTTTTTAATTACTTGATTGACAGGGAGAGAGAGAGAGATATGGATAAGGAACATGATAGCGATCTTCAAATATATAAAACATTGTTGCAAAAGACAAGTGAAGAACCTTTCCTTCATGTCCACTGTAGACAGTGCAGAAAGTAATGGCCCTTTTAATTGTGGCAAGGAAAATCTAACTTAGACATTAAGAAAAAAACCAACTTTGTAACTGTAAGCATAATTAGATGCTGGAAGAGACTGCCTGGGGAGGCTGTGGAAACTCCATCATCGTCAAAGCCTTTAAAGAGCAAACTGGACAAATGGTCAGTTGGAATAACTAAGATCTAGTTGATCTGTGGAGAGCAAGACATGAAAAATATGATTGACTGAAGGCCTCTGTAAGTTTATTTTCTACTGTTTGATGATAATTGTTAGGCAGTATGGAGGATAATATGCACTAGTTAAACTCAAATCAGATAGACCTGACAGAAGTAAAAAAGCATTACATATAGAAAACCATGAAAATAATTCACATGGTACCACATTTGAATAACAAAATTGCCCAATGTAATTTTCAAAGTTCTTATACTGTGATGACAGATATATTGGAATATTACATATGAAAAATAACAAGAGAATTGCAAGATTAGGAAAAAGCATGTCAATTCCTGTGGTACTTTTAAATGTAATTTTAAACATATTGGCAACAGTAAGGGGAATTAAGCAGATTAGAGATCTCTTTATGTTGAGGATTGTAGAAGCAAAAAATTAAAGTCTGTTTCTTCCTACAATACTTCATTTGCATATTCCAGATTTCCAGAGCTATAACTGAGATCAGATTTCATTTCCTGATTCTTTACGAACAACATATCCAAGTTCAATTAAATTTTTTTAAGAGGTTTGTGAGTATATCAAGCCAGGAGCAGGAAAAAGTCTTCTAACTTAGTGGCTTACATGGAAGAGGAGATAACTGAAGATGTACAATTATTTCTGTGGTCTCGCTGGGGTAACCAGCCCACAACTCTTGAAGTACAAGCCAGCTGTAATCATTAGGGCATGGTTAATGAAAACAGCTCATTATTGTCTTGGAGATACTGTCCTCTAGAAATGCCCTTTAAATTGAAATGTATGCAAATGAAGACTATTTATTTTAGAAATTTTACTACGTAGACCTTGTAAATATGAAAAATTAATTACTAAGTTTAATATTTATCATGAGGAGCTCTAGCTGTCCTCTTTATCTTACCAAGAAAGTGATGAAATATTCCTTTTGAAGTAGCTGATTATTTAACAGATGCTTCTGTCCAGTGTTTCCACAAACCTGAACAGATACACACCAAGCCAAATATGTATAGATTTATCCCCTTATCCTGTAGACCATTATACCAGCACGCTTCACATTTTGATAAGAGTCCAGCATTTTTCAGCTTCAGTAAGAGAATTTGCACATCAATCCAAAAGGAAATAAATTGCTGGGAGAAAAAGCATGGTGTGACAAAACTGCTGTCTGACAGCTTGAGAACAATGAAGGGCTTTCACAAGTAAATGGTGCATGTCTCATGATACGTTCTCAGGAGGGGATCATCTGATCTGGCCTGTGCAGAGAAGAAATGTTTCAGACACAAATATTATCCTGCCTGTATGGAGGAGATTGTGAGCTGTTGGAATAATCAATAATTTATTGTTTCTGCAGTTCTAATAAATAAATGCATAAATCCACTGCATTTGGATGGATTAAATTTTTTTTTGTGTGTAGGAAAATCTTGGATGAACAGAAAAGTTGAAAAAAATGGAATAGTAAACTAAACTTTATTTTTAGACTCTTGGTTTTGAAAAATAGAACCACTGTTGACAATGTGAAGTGAAATATTGAAAAATCTCCAAATTTGATTCCTAGAATAATTTAGCCCAGAATTTTTTTGGCATTTCAGACCTTCCTCTGCTTTTGTTTTTACCTTGAAAAATTAGAATAAATTAACAAGAAATATTGGTATCACTAATTTTTCAGCTACCTCATCTGTATGATCTCCTCTTTCACTCCTGTAAGTATAGAATACAAACGGATGGGAAATAGATAGGAAGCATTTATATTATTACAAGAAGAATTGTTGACAAAAGTAATAGGTGTTATTAGATCAGTTGATGTAACTGAGAGAAAAAGCAAAATGGACAAGATTTCAAGCATACTTCAGATCTGAAACAGAATTAGTCAATGGAAAATAAAATACTATTACTGAGACTTTTATGTTCTAGTAAAATATATTCCTCTTCCTTCAAAATTTTCCTAGCGTGTATCCTTGGGTTTTCACAACTACAATGTGGCTGCTACTGCACAGATAATATTTTCAGTTGAAAGTTATTTGCTAGTGCCCAGGAGGTGGGTAAGATTCATGTGCTGTGAGTCTCAGAATTAACCAGCTCACCAGCCCTGCTGAATCACCTGGGCTGTCTTTTCTGGGCAAGCACACATGAAAATAGTGAGGAAAGGCAAAATAGCCATCACTCCCAGGAGTGGCATGTTTGTCATTGTCTGATTCTTACCTTTCTCTGTTTTTTGTTTGTTTCCTTTAGGAATTTCAGCTTTTCCAGACAGGATTTTTCCTATTTAACCCTTGTGTTCCTGATTATCACAACTGTCTTGACAATTACAATGTTATCTCTGTTTGCTTTTTTTTGTCTTGCATGATTGCACATCATGGACTCCCTCACGCTTTAGCAAAAATTTTCTCGGGAAACTTAGGCAAGGTCACAGAGCTGTGCAGAATCAAACTGGTTTTGGGATACAGACAGCTGGTCCCCAGGGCTGAGCATTTCAAGGTGACAGTGCATCCACATTTGCACATGAGCAAAGGAATATGTTCCACGGCTGTGTGCATTGCTCTGAACTCAGAAGACAAGAATGTTTTTGTTTGTCTCTTCAGATCCTCTTTTCTTTGAAGTTGAAGTGCAGGAAAAAACAAGGACTTTTCATAAAAGCTTCCAAACACCATCCCTTTCTCTTATTTCTCAAATCACTGAAAAAAAAATTAGAAGGGGAAAACACAAAGATAACCGTGTAATGACTCACATTCATTTAGTGACTCTAATCTCTCAAGGCACTTTAAGAAATGTCATAACCATACATATCCATGTTGAGGGTTGTCATTCAATTTATATTACAAATGTCAGATATAATCCCAGTATTAATCAATATAATTACTGCACTGTTTAATTATTCTTCCATACTCAGTCTCACTATTCTTTTAAAACTGGAAAATAATAGCATGGCATTTAGTATGTGGCAACTTTTTTTCTTTTTTTTTTCCTGCTAACCTTTCTGGAGAAATCCCATCAGAGTACCTGGACTGTATAAGAGGTCTAAGAGTCTTTCCCCTGCAATTTTTCAGCTTTATTATCAGCAGAAGAAGGAAGATGACCCTTGCACAGATTATTTTGGGTTCATATACTACTGTTTATTCTGCTTAAATCAGTCAGTCAATATTCTGGCATTTGAGGCGGACAGAGACATCTGGAGCAATCCTACTCATTTACAACCCAGGGAGTGCTGCCTTCAGAGCAAACATCAGTGTGACCTCCAGGTTATGAACTGGTTCCTCTGTGTGTGATTCACAGTCTGCAAAAGATAATGCTGTCCAGACTCTCCACAGGTGGATCCTTCAGGAACTACCTTCAGCTCTCTTAGAATCCATCTCATTGTTTCTGTTTTAGTGACATCTGGCATGAGAGGATGAATATCATCTCCCCACAGTGCTCCATACAGATGGCAAATGAGAGCAATGCTTTCAAGAGAAAGCATTACACAGTTCAGTTGCAACCTTAGCCCTGGAACAGACCTTTTACACACAATCATTCTCCTGAAATCCCCGTTTCATTCATATCCAACAATCAAACCTCTTTCAGGAGTTCCCAGTTGTTATCTCTGTGTGAGTGGACCCACCATAATCTCCTGCTATATGGAACACCCAAATTTTCTGATACATGTGGATTGAAGGCCTCCTTTCTTTGGTTCTGGCTCAGTACTGACATAGAGATATTACGTATAAAATACAGAAAGATTTATATCATTGATATAAAGATCCAGGATGCTTCATAAGGCCTATTTCACTACTCTGTCAGGACAGTGACAGCAACTCAAGTCACTAAGCTTATTAGTAGCCATGCTGATCCCAGAAGCTCTGATCATGCTGATGTGCCACAAGATAGAGCTCACAGGCTCATAACTCAAGGATGCAACATTTTTCTTAGATCTCTGTTGAACTCAACATCTGTGTTTATGGATAAATACTTTGTAACTCAGCTCACACATGAGCAAGTTGTTGCTACATGACTAAGGATACTGGGAAATAACATGTAAATGATGTACTATTCACTTTGAACAACCAAATTATTTCTATTTTAGATCTGATGAGAGTTTAAAACTTTATTTCTTTGTTTTAATTTTGGCCTTTACATGTTAAAAATATAGGCTGGTATACGTGTATGATTGAGAGAGAGGAATCCCAATGCAATGATGGTTCACAAAACAGAAAAGTGGGAGTACATTTGCCAAAGACCAAGACATCTCCTAGATGTGAATGTCTTTAAAATGAAACTTTACACAGGAATGAAAACATTCAATTAAAGTTGATATTATGAGAACTGCATAAAGAGTCTTGCTTTGGCAACAATCAAGAAATAAGATAGTTCATTTTCCAAGAATGTTCTGAGGAAGTGAATGACAACCAATAAAAGACCAAATACTCGAATATCAGCTTGCCTGCATTCCTTTGAAGAAGTGCTGCTCTTTGTGATCCATTCATTTCACAGAATGGTACTTGGTAATTTGTTCAGAGAACATCTTTGAAGGAATGTGTCTAACATTTCCAATTACATCTTGAAGGCTTGGCACAAAGAGGATTGAGAAAGGTCTTGAAAATGGGGAAATGAATAAATAATTCAGGCTACCCTTCCTCCTCCCCCACCCTGCTCTTCCAGCATTCCTCCCCCCATTTAAGTTGTGAACAATCTGATCTGCTGTAGTTATTAGGAGGCTTTATTTAGTGACTATGATCATCAGATAATAGGTTCTGAATATAATAAACCTACTCAGGAATGAGAATCCAGTGTTTGGTACCCAATATCTAAATGAGCTCTCAGATGCATGTATATCTCAGCTGAACAGAATAGTTTTAAGCAAGTGATAAGAGTGAGCAGCAAAGACATTGACTGTTATCATAATCAAGCACTTCATAATGTAATTAATTAGATAAAACCATAATGCACCACAGGCAAATACTGGTGTTGAATAAGTATTCACATGCTGTTCGTTCAGACACGAGGCCGGGTATTGTATTTTCCTATGCTGTCATTCAAGACCCTTGTAATCTATGTAATTGATTCCTGGATTTCATTAGCCAATGCAATATGCTGTGAAAGGGCAAATGTATTTATGGGTTATCTAATCTAGGACAGGAGAAGAAGAGGGAAGACATGAGAGAAATCTTAAAATACGTAAGAAACAGCTGCCAAAAAGGAAGGAATAGTTTGTTCCCTTCAGTTCCCACTTGGAAAAAGACATACTGAGTTTAAATTTCAGCAAGGGAAATTTGCTTTAGGTAGGTGGAAAACAACTTTGTCAGATAAAGGAGACTCGTTTAAGGGTCTTGTTGAGTCCCTGCAACTCTGGAGTCTTCATCTGTATAATCTGTTCTTGTCAGAAATGGTTCAACAGTAGGCCATTCTGCCATGGGACAAGGTGAAGGACTACACAACTCCTGAAGGACTCTGCCAGTGTAATTTTCTCTAAATTTTCTCTGGTGCAACATATTACACTTCTATTTTAGTCTCCATCTTGTCATTCCAGCAAGATATAACTGAAATTACAGAAAATGTGCAATGAAAGCAAGAATGTGTATTCTCCCCTCAGCTCACCTCTGGGTGAATAACATTTTCTAGCATTGCATGTATCAATTTGAGGTGAGCCTCAGTTCCCATGTGTGATTTGCACTTACAGCAAACACGTGGGGGCTGTGGTGGAGTGGAAGAGTCTCAGCTGTCCAGGAGAACTGAAGCTTCCACTTACCTTCAGTGACACGTTACTCAAATGATAAGCTTTGCAAAGTTCTAAAAGAATCTTGCTTTTAACAAGTGCACTAAAAGCTCCTTTTTGAACCATGCATTATACAAAGCTCTCAGCAAGAACGTGTGTCTGAATGGGCACTGTGAAACCTGCAATATGCAGAAGCCTCAATAAAAAATCAAATCTTTCCTGGCATGGTTTTCTGCACTGGCATGTGCTTATTCTCTCTGGGAGGTCTTCTCTTTAACACTCTGTGTCTGGAATGCAAAAGGAGAAAGAATTTCCTTTTTTAAAGTGAAGGAAGTTTTCTCTGGAATATCTTTTTAAAGTCCTTTAAAGTTGCCTTTTTTTTTTTTTTT
>VXBB01024002.1:602736-637987 GCA_013399915.1 Illadopsis cleaveri
GAAGTCTCTGCTTTCTTGAACATCTCAGTCTTAAAGAATTGTGACAGTCCTTTGTGGCAGTTTGAGTATCCTGCATTTCCCTTTCATCACTGTTGCTAGGGCTTCCCACTCGGATCATTTCTTCTGTGTTGTTTGTTACGCCAGGATTCCCACTGCACATCTGGTAAAGTTGCAACTGAGACAGTGGAGGTGAATCATGGGAAGTATAAACCCCCATGGAAGAGTGGGAGGATGAGAGATCAAAGCAAGGAGATATTGCTGCCCTCTGTGTGCTCGGGGCTGAAGGAGGGGCCATGGGGAGAAGAAGAGGTCCATGCGTATTTGGAAGTGCTGGGTCTGGATCAATGTGATGCTCCTGAACTATTTAAGACCTGGCTAATATTTCTTCTAGGTGCACGAAGACCAAGTTAGCAAGGAACTTTTCTGTGCAGTTTTTACAGAAAATTGGGTTGGTGTTTGCCTAGGGGTGCTAACCTTCAGAGCTGCCCGCAACATCATGCTTTAAAATGGACAAAATCCTCAAGTTTTGAAACAACATTTTGTGAGTGAAATGATGGGAGCTAAGTATTTGGTTTGTTTAATAGAGAATGTTGACAAAAATGACTCCCAAATTTTTTTATCATGAGGTAAAATTTTGCCAAACTTATTGACTGTCATCAAATCTTGACAAGAACTACAAAGAAACCATTGTTATAATACCATACCAGCATTGGCTGTGCTCAGAGCTATTTCATACAGGTCTCACAGATGGTTTAATAATTTTGTAATCAGAAAACATTTTCACTTGGCCTCATTTTTCCTGCAGGCAGCCCCTCAGTCTCTGACAATTGAATCAGACATGCAGATTTCAGGCAACTGTAAGAAAGTTGCTAGCTATCCAGAACTATTTCCAAAAATAAGAAAAATAAATACATGTACAATAGATCTCACCTAAGAGTCTCTGTCATTTTGGGTTTTGCATGCTCTCAAAATGTGAATATTAGATGGCTTGCCCCTGTTTTGAACCTCTGCCTTCTATGCAATTATTGTTGTATAAACATCAGGTCAGCAATTCGCTCTTTTATTGTCTCTTCAATTAAAAGTGCTGTAACATCACCAGGCTGGAGAGTGCCTCATGCAAAGGCTATTCTGGCTGCTGACTTTGGGGAACACTGTGGTTTTCCAGGGGCTAATAAGGCTGAACCTCCCTGTGTATCACTTATGCACATGTACACTCTTGGCAACAATCTTTTGTTCTGTCACATTTCATTTACTCCAGCATTGGTCCAGATGACACTAATGATGTTGAAAGTCAGCAGGATGCTGTTAATAAATGTGGTCCAGAGGCCTGGTATGTATGTGACCTTTATCTTTCAAATGACCTGTGTAAATTCAGTCCAGTCAATACACCTAGATAGATTGCTGTGTTTCCAGGACTATGAAATTAGGTTAGACAATTCCAGGACAAGAGCAATTGAAAAGATTGCCTGCCTGAAACTGGCCATTGCTGCAGTTTGTCTGTTGGGACTCTCTGATGTACTGGGTCCAGTGCACCTAAACATGAATGGATGAAGATGCAGCTGCCTGCTGAAGGTTATTAAAAATCCTAACTGTGTATTAGTCCCTGTGTCCTGGGCTTTATCTTGATGTCTTGTTTCTCAGAGTTTCATTAAAGAAAATGAGAAGAGAGGACTGATTGTTGTCAGACCAAGAGTACTGATAGCCTAATACAGAGCCCCTAAAAGGAGCAGTTTTGAATACTTAGGGAAAAACTGGTACAAGCCTGACAGCATGGATTCTTTCCTGGGAATGTAGTCTCTGCTTTGTTATCCTGCTCCTCATCTCCTGCTGAACAGTTCTGGGATATCTACTACATTTACAGCTTGATAGCTACTCATAAGTCTGACTTAATTGTTGCTAACTTGTTTAAGACAATAACTAAATAAAAAGATAAAATAAATCCACTATTGCATGTTTGAAATTTTAATACAATCGGGTCTCCTGATAGAACAGGTTGATGATGCCATTTTTAATGTTCATGTTAAAATGGTGCCACATTTACTTTCTGGAAACACTTGGGCAGCAGAGCGTAGCTGGAGAAAAATGCTCATGAATAGCAAATATTAAGCTTGAATGCTTGAATATTCCCTGAAGACAGGTTCCAGGTTGTCTGTTCCATTTTGTCATTTGTAGCTCCTTCTCTAGCTGTACACAGTATAAATCAGCCAAAAGCAAAGGAGTCAACAGTAAGAAAATTTAAATAGGCCTACACCAAAATTCACACTGCAGCACATCATTCACTAAATGATAAAAATACAAGAATAGTGTCTGGAATGAAAAATACAGGAAACAAGAAACTCATTTATAAATATCATCTATAAACAACAAAACAAAGGGTTGATTTTACTTTTTTATAATCATTTGTCTGTGATCAAAATTAGCATCCATTTTATCACTCTTGTGGAAAGATGACTAAATTAAATATTAGTACTACTTTAGCAGTAAGTGTTGCCTTGTCAAAAATCACCCTGAGTGGTGTCAAAACTCCATATCCTTTCCAAAGGGCTTTTAGCTCCCACCATTTCAGCAGGTCCATCCTCACCTGAGCAATGAGCTTGTACATACTACTTTGACTGTTCCAATTCATGTGTGCACACCCTCACTCTATTTCTGCAAATACATCTTCCATGTTCTGCATTGCAAAGGTGGTTTTTTAGATTTCCTGAGACAAAAGTCATGCAAATAACTGACCACAAAACACATCATGAGGTTGGATGAATGTACCTCATTAAGGATCTTATGGGGCAGAAATTGGTGGGAATGATTGATCCATAGACAGAGATCAATGCAGAAACAGTTAAGAAGTCTGATTTAACTTTTCAAACTTCAATCTCATCTTAAACATGAGGTCTGCTCTCTCAAGAAAGTCTCTGAAAAGCCTCACATGCAACGTCAGTCTCATGAGAGTTGTTTTCTCCATGCAAGTAAACTTCATTCCAGTTGTCAAAAATTATTGTACATAACATTAAAAAAAAATCAAATAATGTTTGATTAGTTAACCACCAGGACAGTAATGTTAAAAATACATGAGAATTTTAATAGTATTTGGATAAAAATTTCCTGTCTATCCCATCTCTTCCATCTCTTTCTATAATGTTAAATTTTGATATTTTAATGTTACACCCTCACTGCAGAAAATATATGTCCTGTCAGAGGATAAGCTTACTTCTTCCTTTTAAATATCCTTTGATTCACACAAACAGCCAGTTATCAGTTTTGTTATTGTCTTACTTGAGATTCAGATTAATAGGTGAAGAGTAAAATCAAGCATCTATAATAATTGACATTTTCTCATTCCTCCTCTAGTAATAAGCTGATCCTGTCAGACAATATCAGTTAAAGAGGAAGAAGCAGAAAGACAGTGAATAAGATTACTCAATATTAGGTTAAACAAGTGCAACTGATGCCAGGGAGATGTTAAATACAAAGTATTTTCCTGACTAGTTTAAACAGTAAAGTGTATTTTCCCTCAGTAACAGGAGAACAGGAAATGGTAAACCAACAGCATTGATCATTTAAAATGTGACTCAGGGTATGAGGATACAACAAAATGTTTTAATGAACAAATTATAACAGTGCCAAATCATTAAGATCATGGTGGTAAAAATAATTAAAAGCAATTACAGAGAAAAAGTAATTTAAGGGTGTCAGAGGAAATATTACTTTATTTCTTTAAACAAGCTGACTCTATAAACAAACACTTTTCAATTCCAGAAATGTTATAAATTTTATCATCTTAACTTCATCCAAATTACTGCATTCCACCACTGGAATGAAATATTAACAATAGTATCAACATTCTAGTTAGTCTCCATTCAACCCCAAACTTTAATAGAAATAACCTGGAGATTTGACTGAGTGTGATATTGCTAGAGAAGCCTTGAATTTAAACTGTTTGTATAAGGAAAATTGCATGGTGTGCAAAGGTAGTTTTCAATAAAATGGAAATTTTGCTTCTATCCCATTTAGCTGTCAAAAGGCCACTTCTAATACTTTCATAAAGCTATTGCCTACAGAGCAAAGATAAAGATCTAGAGAAGCCCCCCAACACAATTTCAAAGCAAATAACCAAAACACAGCAACTAGAAAAATATCCTGATTTATTATTTTCCTTTGTTTTTAGTTTAATTTGAGTGTGCGTGTGTGTGTTATTTCTTGATGAGACTTAAAAATGTTTTAAAAAAGCTGAGGAAGATTTTTTCCAATTGATTATTAGATTGCAGCAAGGTTATTAAACATATTCATTTTAGTTAAGATTTTAAACTGGGAAACAGCCGAGAAAAAGCAGAGTGACATGCAAATGAATGATAAGTAAATTTAAAAAAATCTACTCTTGAAGTTGTAGAGAAACTTACATCAAAATAGATTAAAAATTATAATCAGAAGCTCTGGACAAAGCCAAAATGAAGATTGGAAGTTTACAAGATGAGGGAAAATGTAGTGTCTCCTTCCTAGCAAAAAAAGCTGCTTGGACTGACACTTGCAGAACATAACAACCATATACACTGAGAATAATTTCATGTTAAAGACACAGCTGCCATTAACTTAGTGACTAGAAGAATTGAGGCAGACCTTTTTTTTGCTTTTTTTTTTTCACTGCAGCTCTACATGGGATACAATGCATTATCTGTCTGCACTTCATCTGATCACAGTACAGAAAAAATTAGCATCCAACACACACTTCTGAAGATTTTAAGCCCAGAATACACTATACTCCTCAAGTGACCTCCTATAGAATTCAGAACAGGGTGTTCACATGGGTGTTTGAATGAGTGGGGCGATTTTTCATCATTATAGTGCTGCTTTTCACCCATGCTGATCCTTCACTGTGCACTACAGAAATCGTAACACAGACACACACAGACCTAGAAAGGTCTGAGAAGAATGTCAATATTCACTCAAAATATGAGAAGTTTCTGGGGCCCAGATATTGACCTACCTCACTGCCCCTTTACAGTGCTCCCTGAGGAGATTTCCTGTTTCTTCCTTGCTGGAGAGTGGGTGTCAGAGGAGATGGCAGTGCTGTCATCTCTCTGTCCCTTCTCAGGATCACAGAACACTTGAATAAAAATGTTCAGTACTCTCACACAAATCATTCTTCAGAACCTGGCTTGTGCCCCTCTTCAAAGAAGTTACTCTGCACCGTGGATGAACAACAATCATGAATGGCATACCCACTGATTTGGAACACAATACATGCATATTTTTAGACTTTAGAAATATTCCTGTGGTGCTCTGGGTTTCAAGAAGAATATTCTTCAGGATAAGAAAGCAAAAGAGAAAAATCACAGAGAGGGGAAGGAAAGGATTTCCTTATGTAATGGAAGGGTATTGTTTTTTGCAAGAACACAAATAGAAATCTGCATTCTGGAACGGAGGAGTTTCATGTCCAGGAGAAGGAGTTCGGTATTGGAGGTGTGAGGAAAACAAATGAGAGATGTTTTAGTGCCCAATTCTCTAAGCTGCAGACAGATGAGAGCCACAAGACGTGTGATAGACAAGAGAAGCTCCCTACTGCTGATGGGAAATTGCTGGGGTGCTTGCATAAGGAAATTGAGTAAAAGACCTCTCAGTGCCTTTGGATTCAGTCTCTCATGTCCATCTTGGCCTAGAAGAGAGGGATGATGGTTATTTAGCTGCTGTTCATGATGAACTCAGGCATCAGAACTGTATTTGGATGGTTAAAAGGAAACATGAAATGGGTGGCTACACAATGGCCATGCCTGCTGTATGCCATGGGCTTCAAGGACACTGGAGGAAGCCAAACATTTTGGAGACATCACTTCTGGACAATGACTTCCCTTCACAGGCAGGGACATTCAGTGAGAGCCGTGTGGGTTTGTATGTGCTGTCTGTGCAAGTTCTCACAGGCGAGTCTCAGAGTGTGGATTCACTCTCAGACAGTTCCTGACCCGTCTTTAGCCAGGGATATATTTTAGCTTTCCTTTCTGGTAGTGCTGGGACAAAGTACCTCCTGAAGGAATTGCTTCTTAGTCTGGCCTGGGTATAATGTTCACAAGTTCCTGGAAATGGTGATTTACAGTAAGTTTGCTTATTATGGGGTGGCAGCATGTCCTCTTCTACAGTGAATATGACATCTCACAGTAACAAGAGAAGTAAATGTGATGGAATTTCATCTGCCAGCCTGGTGTGGATACACTTGAGTATAAATTGTGTAAAAAATATACTAAACTGAAATAGAATATTTCACTGAGAGAGGGAGACTGATCTACTATCATGGATTATTTCCTCTTTCATCAGGTAAAGACAAGCACCTCCACGTGAATTAATTCATTCATTAATTCTATTTCACTACAACAGGCACACTTGCAACTCAGAGATGAAGAAATATTATCAGCAGAAAATAGTGGGACAGATTATAAGCAACATTAAACAATAAGGAAAAGTAGTCTAGTCCTTTTTCAGCAAAATTCTTTATTGTTTGCATCACTGTAATCATCTGAACAGTCCTGTGGACATCAGTGAAGTCAATCCTGCTTCTCATCTCGCTGTTTTGTTGAATGGGATCCAAAAGGATAGCAGGCAACAAAGCTTGGTTTGTGATATTTTGGAGAGAAGATAAGTGTGGCTCTAAACCTTACAATAATTAGCATTAACAACAGATTTCTCTTTCCATAGCAAAGATTGTTCCTAATCCAGCAAGGGATTAAAAATATCATTATTTTGCTGTCACCTTCCTGCTAGGTCCTTTTCCGCCTAGTTGACAGCTGAGATAACAGACAAGGAGACTATCCACCTGATATACAGTTTTCCTTTCCTTTAAAATGATCTGTGACAGTTTCCACTTGTGACAGGCAGGCTGGGTTAAAGCAGCCTTTGCTTCTCAAGTTCAGCCTCAGAATAGACACGCTTCTATTTCCTTGACCTGCATTATTTTAGAGAACACTTGTGAGACTTAGGAGAAAATAAAAACTCAGCTCACCTTCCAGACTATAAAGGATACCGAAGCGGAATTCATACAGGACAGAAACTACTGAGAAGCAGCAGGCAGAGAAGCAAACAAGCAAACAAAACCTGAAGTCAAAGAAGCAGCAGCCTCAGCAGGTCACTAAGAGGGGACGTTTTTGAAGTCGTCAAGTCCTAGAGCAGTTCTCATTGTCCCAATTAAACTGCAGACAGCTGGTTACATCCCTGAGAAGTGAGAGGAAGCAGTTGCTGTAAAAGCAGCAGAGAAGCAGAATTTGAAGTGCAAAAGTGGCAATGTGCTCATTCAGGGTTCACCTGCACAGTGGGCAGCAGACACAGGAAAACTTCCGCAAGGGATTTATTCTGTGTTGACAAGGGTGCTTCAACCTTGATGGGTCTGAATATGTAAGGTATATGGGAGAAAATACGCCTGGAAGGGATTGTTAAAGAGGTTGCAGGGTTATGGGTTACTAATTCCACTTAAGCAAAATATACACTTTGTTAGGGCTGCTCCAGGTCAGGACATCCCTCCTCTGTGTTGGAAAGGGCTGCACAGACTCCATGGGTACAGTAAAACCTGTTTAGAGCCAAGGGACCACAGGCACAACTAAAGGTACCTCTTGTTTCAGTGTGCACTCTGCCGGGCCCTGGCCGCTTGCGCTTTGAGTCCTAGCATGAGTTCATTTTTCATGGGGAGCTGCTAACAGAAAATATCTAGTATAAATGACCCAGAGATTCACAATGTTCCTTACTGTTTTATCTGTCTCAGATTTAATAACAAAGAGTGAGGCTTGATTTCATTCTTCTGCATGGAGTTTTAGTTTATGGCTCAAATTTTTTTCTGACTTAAGAGTCCCTATAGTGGAAGACTATTACCCTTAACACCTGTAGAGTCAGTGAGGAGAAAACAAAGGTCATTTTCCCATCTAAAATTTTTATTTCTTTCAAAAGAGCACTGTCTTTTTCTAAAGGCTTACACTGGTTGTTTTCATTCAATTCCTACTCTACTGAGAATATATGTATTTTTTTATTCACTGACAGTGCAGATGATGAAAGTTTTTGCACTAGTGACTATATACCAGGAAAGCTACAAAAAAAAATTGTCATGGAGGTAGATCTAGTCTTCTTAACTCTAAAAGTTAATCTGTAGAGCTCAGAATTAAATATAGAGCATGACCACCTAAAGGACTGCGTGGGGTCATCCCAGAGTATTGAAGGTGAAGTTGAAAATAATAATTACTCTCTTAGAATCTTAAGTAAGTTTGAAAAGTACAAACTAACAGGACTGTACCTCTTAATTATCCACAGACCACTTTCAAGAATGAGTTTGTAATATTCCTGAGGTTAGAGTTTAGAAGATTTGAAGTAGATGCCTAAACCTATGTTGCTCAGCAGACAGCCTGAATAGCTTGGCCAGCATGCATGCTGTGGGCAAGCTCTCCTCATCTTGCCTTCTGCATATGTTTTAGTTTACCTCAGTAATTAAACATTCATTGGACAAGAAAGAGGTTAGGGGAGTCAAGCATGCGAGAGGAAAGCCAGGTTATTGCTCCAGTGGTTATTTAATTAGTTAAACAAAGTTGGACAGTTCCAAAGGACACAGCTGAGGAGATCTAATAAGCTTGTTGACTCAGATATTTTGCTGGAGACACAGAAAACTTGTGTTGAAATCTCTTGTCCATATTAAGCAGCCTGAGGACAGAGACTGGATCCTTTGCAAATGGATGTCCTAAATCACTGTTACTTATGGAGACATAACGTGGGAGAAGCAGATTTCACTGGATTTGCAAAATCAAATCTAGTTGGAGAGCTGGTTGGGAAATGAGAAGTATGTCCCATGCATTGCCAAATGCATCCTCTTGCTAGGCTGAGATCTTCACATGGATGTAAATGGAGACTATCAGCAGCACACCCTTTCCAATCCTCATTTATAAATCATGTTGGAATTCAACACAGGTGTTTGGAGTGTGTTGATAAAATGCCTTGGGAAGCCTGTACAGGAGTATTCTGATGAGGACTGCATTAGAAAGGGAAGGAAAGGACATCTTGATACCCTTCATAGCACATAATACTGGAGGTTTTTTGTGGATTTAAAACCTCCTAATGGCTTTTTCCTCTAAGGGATTCATCACCTGTTCAATCATTTACACTCTGGTTAACAGTAATTCAGTATTGTCTAAATGCTATAAAAATTTCTCTAGTTTAGTAAAGTATCTCACACTTTGATTTATCTTTGCAAGTCTCTTCTCACCTATTTTTCCAGCCTACCAAGGTGGCATGCAGTGAGATTCCCAGAGTTGTTTCAAAGCACTAAATCTCCAGCATTGGATATTCTGAGGGAACAGGTAAAATTCTGTCACTTTTAGATTGTTAGATTTGCGTGCTCATGAAAGGGAATTATATACAGAAGTGAGAAATGAGATTTTCTGCTTATGCAAAGATGAGGCATGAGAGCATAAGAGGAAGCAGGACTGTTGTGGCTCTAGGGGTAGTAACCTCAACAAAGCCTAGTTATATTTTACCCACTGCAAGAGAGAAAATAGCTTAAAGCAGGTGACACATTGCTACAGAAATATCTTAGACTCCCATCAGCCAGAACTTTGTATTTCTTTAGCAATCAGCAGTTTTATTATAAGATTTTTTTCTGACTTCTCTGCTCTTAAATATCTATCAGACTCTAGAGGATGCTGAAAACTGAATGACCAAAGTGCTGAGAGAATAAAGCAATGAAGGAGGGCTGAAAAATAGTAATGGCCTTGAGAGTTTTTCCCTTCTAGATCATTGATTTTGTTGTAACTTGGAAGAGACAAAAAAATTGTTACTGAACTTTAGTTGCATTGGCAAGATACCTTGAGCATTTTCAGTCTCTTCCTATCTATTAGGAATTAGATGCCCCTTTTTCAAAACCAACGTTTCAGTTTGCACCATCTGCAGAAACCAATGCATCAGAACTGGATTCCCACCCTTGGAGGTAAGGCTTTTACCAGAATGGGAAAACAGGACTAAAAAAGCCTTGGGGCATCTATTCTGTTAAAATGGACAGTCCAATTCTGTGCTTTATCTGGGAACTGTCATAAGAAAAGTAAAAATCAAATGCATCTTTAAAAGATGATGTATATCAAATGATCATTATTTGCTTAAAATCATCATGAAGATCGAAGAAGTGGTTTGAATTATTCAGCTTTATTCTTCACACATTTCTGTTTCTTAATGTGCTTGCTTAAGGATAACATTTTCTTTTTTTAAGGAGACCACTGGGGAAAAAAGGTGGTTGACACAGGGGGATACATACCGTGACAGAGAAAATTCCTCATATAAAATGCAGGGGATGAGTTCTTGAAGTAAAGACCAAAGTGATGAATATGAACACTTATTCTGTGTGGCTGAAATAGGATAAGTTCAGTGACATTTCTACCAGCCACGTCAGAGCATTAGACAAGTAGGAAAGTGCCTTTTGACTGAAGTAACTCTGGACAAGGAGTTTTCATTCCAAGGGGTTTGCATCTCCACCTCCACTGTCGCACATTAAGGCATAAATATGTATGGGCTGTGAGACAGCTGTTGGATATGTCTGATCCCATTGCATCCTGCTGTTTGACAGTACAACCCTGTGCCCTCTGCCCTGAGCTGCTTCCAGCCCCTGTGAGCTGCTGGCAGCTCCTCAGGCACTGCAGGGCTCCACGGGGAGGCCCCTGCTCAGAGCCTGAGCTGAGCGCCCAACTGAGGCTTTGAGGAAATACTGCCACAAATTTCTGAGATTGCATCTTTCCAGAGAGGCCACTAAACATTTTAATGGTCATCTCCCCAACATTGTTGCTTCCATCTGCTGATTCATTCATGTCTCTCCACCCTTGGAAATCCACCTACTTTTGAAATGAATTTTCCGTACTTCACTGTTCACTCAGATGACTTATATGTTTGCTATTGTTTATGAAATGGCTATTTGTTTTCCTTTTCCACAAGTTTCCCATTTTTCAGGTCCACATATGTATTTTGTTCAGTCTTAAAATAATGCATGTCCTTATGGATTAATCATCAGGATCATTATTATTGCTATTATTACTGTTGTAGGTCAGGTAATTTTGACCAATTTTGATAAGAAATAACAGCAAGGCTCATGCTTTTCCAGTCCCCTTTGTTTTGCTTGAAGGAAAAATCTATATCTGATATTTATTATTTCTCTATATAGCAGATACAACTTTAGAGTATTTTATTTTTCTTCTCACTTTTTTTCCTGAGATGAAAACCCAGCAAAGTCAGCATCTGTGAACTGTGTTTCAGTCTTTGAAGGGCCTTCAGGACCAGGCACCCTAAGGAAACAGATGAAATCCTGCAGTTTAGGTCTGTTTTAAAATGCCTTCATCTCCATGTGATACTCCCTTCCTGAGTCCAGAGAAAGGAAGCTATTTATTGCTGCACCTTGCTAATAGGAATACAAATAGACTTTAAAAGGATTTTTAAGGCCCACTTTTGTCTTAATTTTATGAAGATGACTTCATCTTCATAAAATTAACAACAATTGTGTCAGAGGTGAAATCCAGTTGGACTCCTTTTGCAGTCCTCAGGAGGAGAAGGGGATCCTGGTCAGCATGGGGCTTGAGCATCGCATCAACTCACAGCCCTCTATGACCCAGCCACACACTGGTAAAATCATGGGTTCCACATAGTTTGGGATGGGGTGTGTGAGAGAAACCACGGTACATCACAGAGTTAAGAAGGTCTACTAGACTGTGGAGGAGTTGTGTTTAAGTACTGTCTTTGATTTTGAGTAGATTCTTGAGATATTTTCTGTAGCCCAGGAAGAGTATTAATTATAGATTTACAGTTTCTCCCTTGTAAAGCCTGGGCAATCACATACAAAAAGGACTTGATTGAAGGTCTTTCTCTGAACCTGGGAAAACACAAGTCTGCTATCTTACACCTGTAGCTTTGGTGGGTTAGTCTGCTGCAAATCTTGTAGACTCAAAATTTTCTGGCTCCACAAAGCTAGAAAAAACCCTAAAAACTCTTATTTCAAACTTTAGCTGAATTTTGATTTAATTTATCATTGCATTATTAGACAAAGAAAGGACACTTTCCAGCCAGCACTATGATTACTTTGCAAGTTTTGTCTTCTAGCACTTTTAATTCAGTTACTCAGTCTTCAACTGTGTTATGAAAACTCAGAATTTCATAAGAAAAAAAAAATAGGGAAGGATGGCTCTGCTGCTGAAAAGATGGGAGGACACCAGGGATTTGGCTTCAGGCACAGTGAAAGCTAGATACTGGAAAGCTGTGAAATGTACCCAATTAACTGGTCTGTGAGAAAGCCTTTTCTCTTGCCTTTTACAGCTGAAGCAATTGCATCAGTGGCAAGAAAGTTATTTCCCCTTAATGTGGGTGTGTCTTTTAAATTCTCTTCCCACAATTAATTTTCCTTCACTCAGGCTTCTGGGTAGTCCTCCTGAAGAAGACTTTGTGAATCCCATTAATTAAAAAAAGGGAAAAAAACCCCCAAACTAACAGCTTCTTCTTTCCTCTAAGTGCTATTAACAGAAAAAGCTATGTTATCACATCTGGTTTAGCTGCTGGCTTAACTGTCCAAAGAAGAAATTGAGTATTCAAGTGAAATAAGAATTGTTCCATGCAGGGTAATGACACAGGGATTTGGAAAAGCTAGGGCTGATCAAGTGAAAAAAGGGTGGAAAAGTGAAGAAGGTGAATAGTGGGGGAGAAGGTGGTAAATAGACTTTTGGATGTGGTAGTTGATATAAAAATGGCTTGCTGCATTGGAAAACTTCATACTTTCAAAATTGTTAAATCTTTCTATGAAACGTTATCAAGAAGCCATGAAACTTAAAGGAAAGGAGAAGGAATAGACCCTAGAAGCACAAAAAGTCATCTTCAGGAACCATAAGAGTAGAAAATAAATTGTAACTTTTCAAAGAATACATTTCTGAAATGTCACCCTGAGAGCAAAAAGATTTTAAAATGAAATCTACATTCATAGACTTCTAGCTATTATCCTGTAAATGTAAAGATGAGTCTCAACTGAGTTCCTATTGCAAAGTCCCCAAAGCTTTTGTGCCTTGTTAATTACCTTGGCATCTTTGTATGCATTTGGAATACAGCACTTAATGAGCAGATCATATGAGCAGCTGCCTTTTATTTAAGGCATGTGGTTGCAGATCAGATCTTAATTATGTTTCTGTATGAAAGAACAAACTACAAACAAGGTTATGCTTAAATAGCTTCAATGGGGGAAGAAAATGGGGCGTGGGACTGGCATTCTGCAGCCTTCCTTAATGGAATTTCAGGTGATGTTGCCAACTCTTTTTGTTACTGTTTTCAGAACACGTGTGTGTTTTCCTAAGGCCCAAGATCCTGGAATCAAGTGAGACTGTTCACAATTTTCATTTCTAAGTGTAGAATGTGGATCGTGCTAGGCTTGAATTGGCAGGTGTGGTTCCTGTTTGCTGGGAAAGATTGGTCTTCTTTTTATTGCATTTACCAAGTGAAAGTTTTATTGGTTTCTAGGTGTTTGATAAAATTTATTGGAGTGCTTTGCATATGAGCAGAATGTGTTAGATGGTTATAATCAGCCTCTTTATCATCAACAATTTATACCAGCTGCTGAAAAACGAATTTTTCAACTCCTCTCACTAACCAGTGACTTAGGCAAAAGTGAGACCATTTTAATGGTTGTTTTTTAATAATTGATGTGTATTTTTTCAGTAACTTTCCAGAGCTGACGTGTAGGAATAAAAACATTGAGAGAACAGGATCAACAGAGGACAGAAAAATGGATGAGTGAAAATCAGTCAGCAGATGATTATTCCCCATCTCCAGGGAATCTGTGATCTATATTAAAGTCTTTGACTCTCAAATATAGAGTAGCAATTAAATTTAAGTAAATAAACTCCAGCTAAATAAGAATGATTGAAATTCTCCCTTTCATAAAACCTAATGTTCCTCAGGCATTTTGTAGTTGTCATTCAAA
Source organism: Illadopsis cleaveri (assembly GCA_013399915.1). Lineage (NCBI taxonomy): Eukaryota > Metazoa > Chordata > Aves > Passeriformes > Timaliidae > Illadopsis > Illadopsis cleaveri. The sequence continues at coordinate 616,682 of VXBB01024002.1, forward strand.
TCAAGTGACAGACAATGTGGCTTTTACTGAGTATTTAACTCTGAGGCTGTATCACTGCAGATAGTTGTTTCAGGGTTTTTTTTAGTTTGTTTTTTTTTCCCATGTCTACTATTTTCATTTAGTGCTGCCTGTTGAGATGTTATGTTTTTAGTACAAAAAGTACTATGGTGGGTACAGGAAGAACCCCCATAGAGGAAATATACTGAAACTGTATAAACTGAAACATGTGAATGTTTAGTAGGTCCTGTGGCAACTTCTCTTGCTGGTTTAGAAAAATGGTTCCTTGCCCCACTCAAAAATGCACTTTTCTTTATTATCTGCCTTTCTGGAAGGCAGATCACAGCTGTTCTCTTTAAACTGGGAGATCTTTGCCAAATTTCATCAGCTGAGGATCTGGCTGATATTCTATCATTATCTTTATTGAGAGAAGATACCCTTATGCTCTCTCTGTGAGGTGGGAGGTATTGCTGAAACCAGCTCTCTGGTGCAATGTCAAATTCTCAAAATGTCAGATTTATTTGTGCATGTGATGGTATAATTTGGTCTCCTGCTGTGCAAATGAGAGGATTAATTTCCATAATATAGAAATTAACAGTGCAGTTGATATTTCTTTATCTCTCAGTAGAAATTAGCAGCTGGAGATGACAGCAGCCAACTTAGCCTCCTTTTTGTCCTCCTTCCTAGAAGCCATTGGTGAAGACACTTGCCCCTGTTAAATCATACTGAATGCCAAATTGGTGTTATCTCCTCCTGCTTCATTTCAGTCTTTGGATGTCTGGCTCTAAGGCTTCCATTGTTTTCAACAAGTGATGGCTCTGACTGCCCTTACCTGAGCACAAATAGAGAGAGTGCAGGGCTGCTCCACCTGAGGCACTGAGTCCTGTGTGTGATGCACAGGACAGTGAAGCCAGGGGGGGGCATGGTTCCCTCTGCAAACTCTGCTCTGGGGATGATATTTGGGGTCAGTTTGCATTTTAAGCCATCTAAAAAAATACTGCCAAACCCTTGCATCTGTTAGAGCCTTTGCAAGTCTTTTGATAGATGTACAGGTGATTCAACAATATGATGTACTCAGCTGAAGACATAACAAACACTTTGCGCTCCCATGGGCTGTGGGGTAAAATCTTTTTGTGGTGCAACAGGTCCTTGAATCATATCCAGAAGTTCTTGAGCCATTCCACTGCTGTGTCTTTTAAAAAAGCCTGAAGTGAATCGATAAGAATATATAGCTCAGTTTGGAAATTCAAACACATCAAGAGGGCTGTGGAAAGGAAGGACACTTAAACTATTCCACTTCTGTTCCTTCAGAACAGCTCTGGAACTTTACTCAACTGAAAGTAACAGTCTCTGCTGACATTAATTGTAGGGACTTGCATAAAACAGATTACAGGATCTGGATTATACTTTTTAAACTAGCAAAAGTACATAAATGGATTAGAGAAGCTTGTATGTGACAGCAATTCTTCAAGGATAATCAACAACATCTTTTTAGAATATAAGGGTATATTGAGGCATAATCTCAACACACTGGGGTGAGCTTGAGGTTCTCCACTGAACTAGAGGCATTTTTGCCAGGAGTTTCATAAAGTGAAAAAACCATCAGAGTTTTACTTTTTAGCTCTTAATTGTTAGAATAAAAATCATAAGCTCTGCTTTATGCCTGTCTATAAATAATCAAACCCAAAAGAGTTGTGAGAATTAAAGTATTAATATAAGTTAACATCCCATACTCTGATAGTGAAACCACCTGGGATTCAATCCTGTTTGATGAAATAATAACTGAATGCACCAGATTAAAGAAAATGCCCTTGTGATTTGATTTCTTCCTTGGCTAAGCATATCTATGATGATACATAAATAAAAAGGAGAGTGTGATTTTAAGCTCAGCTAGGAAATAGAACATCACAATTATAGGTAAGCTCTCATGTTGATCTATCAGACTGTTTTTTCCTTTCCAAGTAGGAGTTAAATGAGGTATTATAAACTTATTAGACAGAGGAAGACAGCGTTTCTTAGGCATGACAAAGATTCCAGCCACTTCTAAATCCATAGCTCAGTTGGAACAGGAACATGGACCCTCAAGCTTTTGCAGATTCTCTCTTACTCCATCCAAATTGTGACTCTCAGTTTCTAGACTTTCTGTACTTTTCTGAGAAGAAAGATAGATATTTCCTGGTAGGAGCTGAGACCTTAAGCTGTCTTTTAACATTGTTTTCAAGGGCTTCTTGAACTTCCTATAAAGCCGTGGGTGCTGGGCATTGTGAAAAGCTGCAGGGCTGTGATGACCTCGGGTCAGCCTGGGGTGGGTGGTGTCAGTTCCCCTGAAATCACAGCGTTTAGCAGGGCTACCAGTGACTAATTGCTACCAATATCAGCCTCAATACAGCTGGGAGTGGTGGTGGTTGACCCTACACACTTGGAACCTGGAGTTCCCTGTTTGGTCCTGCTGGACTCATTAAATGTGAGAAAAGAAGAGCAAAACAAGGAGGAGTGTAAAAATGAAGGTACTGTGTGCTTGATGTGTGTAGGTTTTTCTGTCTCTAACAATATAACATTCCCATCCAGGAATACTAATTTCTTCAGTATATACTTTACCACTCAGTGCTTTCTGCGGGCTGCTATAACTTGTATGGCTGAAGGACATCATGAGTTTGGTTTTTCTAGATGACTTTTAAAAATAAGCAAATGTTAAAAATAATTTTTTAACTATAGAAAATGTAAAATTTTCATTCTTGATGTAATGACCTTGCATGCAATTTCCATCTTTTTAATGAATTCATTATTCATTTGTTGCAAGGATTAAAAAAAATATGCTTATCTCTACCTTAATGTATGTGTATGATATTTGTATAATAGTGTGTTCAGGAGTTGCAGTCTTGAAAAGTGTCACTATGCTCAGGACTGCTCTTACTGAATTCTTTCCTGTATGGTGATTCTTAATGGGTGGAACCTGTGGAATGATTAAGAAATACTTTAGTGAATGGAAGGGATACATTCACTGTTATAGTGTGGGGTCATATTGTTCATTGGACAGTATCTCGGCAAACAAACACCAGTTTCTTGGTGAAAATATCTTCACATTGAGAAGATAAGTGCATCAAGCAGCTATGCTAAAGTTCTGATATCTGCTAATAATGATTTTTTTAAAATCTACTTCTTCTAGGCTCATGGATCATCTACACAAGAACTATCTTAAGCCAACAAAGTTATTCAGTCTAAATTGTCATCTCAGTTTTCATGTGCCATTGGTGGAGAGAAGGAAACAGAGTGAGTCCATCCTAAGATGTGTCTTTGTAGTGAATCGGTCTCTTGAGACTCCTCTCTCTTTTCATTGATTGTGAACTATTACACTGCTGCACTTTCTCTGAACAGCTGATTTAACTGAGATAAATCTGCTGGTGAAGGAGCAGAAGAAGTTGCTTTTGTAAGGGTGGGGAAAAAAATGAGCGTCTCTATTAATTGTTATTCAAAAGCAAAGTGGGTTGGTTACAAAGAGCCATTTGCATGAAAATGCATCAGACCAAGGTGGGAAGCACTTTTGAATGAGGAGTTGTTGAACCCAGGATGCCATGTACCCCAAAGTCAGTTCATACACGATGTATACCCATGGTTGTACCCATGAGGGCCCTGCAGAGTGATTACTGTGTGCATTGTCACTCTGAGTTACTGTCTGGTCATGACTTTGCAATAACAGGGAAATGCTGCATGTAGCTCAGAACCACATTAGCAAGTGAGCCAGGGCAGTTCTGCTGTATAAATATTAACGATCCAGTATCTCTTCACAAGTCTGTACTGCAAAGAGTTCTTCTGTCTACACTTTGGGTGATTCGGGATGAAGCATATTCTGACTTTTCCTCTCTAATTCAAGTATGATATTAAGGAAAAGAAATAATTTTCTGAAAGAGCTGTTTCAACAAGATTTCTGTTCCTCTGGCTTCCTCACAGCAGTGTGGACAAGGCTCCAAGCACACATCTGCTGTTCTTCCACCCTCTTCAGAGGCAGTAGTGATTTGTGGCAGCATTGACACTGAAGGAAAAACTAGGATGCTCAACAAATACAGATATTTGCCCTTGCCTTGAAATAAAATACAGTGCTCTCTGAAATATGATCTAACTGGAAAAGGTGTTGAGATTCTATTTTTCTAATATCAGATGATTTTTCTACTCAAAAAGCTTTCCACTGATGTTTTCTGCAAACCTATAAGAGTTTTGATAACACTTCAAAATTTTTTTCTTCCCCATATAAAATTATTGCTTGAATTGAAGAAAATATTTTGAAAACCTTGTTTTTGTTCAAGTGCTTTTTACTTTTATTATATTTATTTTAGGAAACGCTTATAGGTAAGATTTTTTGTATGCTTTAGCAAGGCTTGTTATAATTGTTGATAAGAGTATCAGCAAGCTGAGGAATCTCACTAGCAGAACCTCTAGGGAATGGAGTCTCAAATACATATATATATATGTATGTCAGTGTGCATACACAAAAATTTTTGGCTGGAAACCTAGAAATTTACAATATACTGTAGACAATTAGGTCTGTCTATTTTAAATTGTCTTCTTTGAAAAGATCTGTGAATGAACTGGAAAAAAATTAGTTTAAAATATGAGAGGCAAGAAATCTAGCGTGGTTCCTCTCTTAGTCTGAAAGGCATAAGAAATGTTTTTGTTATATCTATAGGATAACAGTGCTCTACTTTTCAATCCTCACTAATCTCTGGTGCCAGCATCAAAAATCAATTTCCTCTGGAGGACCAACTTGGGCAGTCCTGGGAATCAATGCTTTAAACTGGGGGGAGGAGGGAGGTTTGGTCTATTTGCTACTCAGTTTTGCATTCTGAATGTCATCTCCACTGTTATACTCCATTTCTAGAAAAAGAAGAATGAGTTTTGAAAGAAGGGGTGATGCTTTTTATATGAATATCATAATTCAAAGTTAGAAATTATTTCAGTAAGTGTTCAACAATCTCCTGTGGGATGTACTATCAAACAAAATATATTCTGTGGGCGGGGTGGGCACTACATTCCTATTTATACAAGTTTTAGTTTGAAATGAAATCTACAGGTTAAACCAAATAAAGGCTAACAGAGTGTAGGATGTACTATATCAGAACTGTGCTGCTAATGTTACAGATTAGGCCTTTAGTTTGTATAACACCTCTGCTCCTCTCTTTCTCATAAGAAGCAGCTTTAAACTTGACAATGCCATGTTGAGAATCACCAGGTGGAGTTATTGCACACATTTGAGAGATTATTTTTCTGGCTATATAAGCATTGTTACAGGCATGGTAACATCAGTTTTCATTTTGTGAATTAATTTCTGACTGTAGGGTACATAAATCACGGAGGATGTTATTATCCCTTCTCATGCTCCCTGTTTAGACTCTTTTCTCTTAGTCTCCAGGAAGCAAACTGCTATATCTGGTCCTAGTGTCTTAAGACAACTGTCTGCAAGTTGTTTAGCTTCTCTGTTTTAGGATTGTGTATACAAGGTAAGTAAACACTTTGCCCCATATATAAACCTGAACTGTGCATCAGACGAGTTTTTAAAGGTGAGGAAATAATGTGAGTAAAGAATGAGATGTGTTACTGTTGGGTAAGTCTGAGTCATTCTGTTGAGCATGGAAAAGGAATCAAAATGAATAGGGATGGGGGAAGTTGCCATTTAGATGCTGCAGGAGAAGAGAGGAGCAGAATCATGCAGGGATAAGGAAACAGAAAAAAGGCATGATTGTTGTATGCAGGTGAGAAACACACTAAGGGCCTTGGGGTATAGGGCAGACAGGTAGGCACAAAACACATTTACAGGGAGAGCTCTGACCTGGGTAGGGCTCATTCTGACTGCAGAGGCAGCAGTGCAGGGTGGGTGACAATGGCAGGTGTCTGTCACCATCAGGCTCCCTGCTGGGGGATGCAGGAGCTGCACATATCCCAATCTAATGAAGGCATATTGATTAATTTGGAATCTGTATGCAGAGTTACAGCTATTCGGTCTTAATGTCAGTGAGATGATGTGAATACTTACCTTAAATGTTAAAATATTCTTTAGATAGTAATCACATGTTTCCTTTGCTCTTTGGAGTCAATCCACTGAGATCTCTGACTCAGAGTGATCTTTCAAAGTCAAGTTGACATTTGAATGGCGCTTAATACCTGCCCCTAAAAATCTAGAATAAATATCCACTAAATGAAGGCACTCAACATTCCACTCTAAACTGGGGTAACAGCTACAAATACTTAAGTAATCATTTAAGAATTAGGGAGAAATTAAGAGGAATTAACTGATTGCTTTCTGAGGTGTTGTGGGGTAATTAGGATGTCAGTCCACCTTGAAAATAAGAACATAACAAATTAATGAAGTCAAATCAAGAAGATCAAAGTATAAATAACTTTCACTGAAGAGCTTAGCACTGGATATGCTACCTCTGCAGCTCGGGTGTGCTTTGCTTTACACCAGAGAGAATGCCCATATCTCACTGAAATATAATAAGAGGTACTCATTTTCCCTATATCATATTGGGTTAGACACATCCTGGATGTTGCTGTTGTTGAAACACAAGCTCACTACTGAACCTAGAACTGCAGGACCTGAGAGAGAGAGAATTCCATATGACGCTTACCCTGCTGGGCTGACAGACACACACACACACGCACACATAAAAAAGAAAAAAAAGAAGAAAACAAAAACAAAAACAAAAAACAAACAAACAAAAAACAAACAAACAAACAAACAAAAACAACAAAAAAAAAAACGAGGGACAGAAAATGTCCTAAGAAACACTTGAGGACATATTCCCACCCTGCTTTTTTATCATTCACATTTGTGCATCTTTCTCCCCTTCTCTTTGTGCTTTTTCTCAGATGATGTTTTATTGTCCTTCTGTTATTAAAATGATATTGCAAGAGATTACCTATTGTGAAGCTGGAGAAAGAAATACTGCCGCTGGCTTCTCTCACCTTTCTAGGAGTTAAGGTTATTGAAATAGAGATTAAGGGCAAGGGGACAAGAGGGTAATGGAGTAGAGGAAAAGCTAACTGGAAAAGATGACAGCCCTCTGTCTAGGAAGGTTCTCTGAGAATCCAGGGGAGATGCTAATTAAATAAGTGATTATTGTGCCTTTTGTAACATGAGTGTCTCTATATAATTAGGAGTGCAAGCTGGCAAATCTCTTAGAAGGGATGCTGTGAGATCTGAATCATCACTGATGATTTTTCACATTATTGGTATGAATGCAAGGAATGTTAATACCCCTGCCTGTTTACCTTTCAATAGATGTACATTTTTTAGCTGCAGCTTGCTGTAGAAGTATGTGGAAAGCAGAAGAAACTTCTGTTAATTCCACTGAAGAATTCACTGATATAATTTCACCAGGAAATCCTTTGTTTTCTTGCTTGGATGTAGAGGTGCAATATAATGCCTGTGGTCTCCCTGTATTTTATTAGACGTTTTTGCTATAATTGTTTTTCACTTCTAAGGGAGAAAAAGGTTGCATTACAACCATTTTAGCTTATCTACATGCCTATATTCTGCTTTTCTCTCTGAAATTCCCTGGGAGTGAGAGGTGCTTTGCTAAATAGTGAGGAGGGACGTGATGTATGAAGAGTGCTCGAGAAATACAAGTATTTGGCACTGTTTTCTATCTGGGACCCAATAGCTTGTTCTAGGGGTTTCTGTATGTAACAAACCAAGATAAGCTTGTTGCCACTGGAGTTAAATTAGCAATGTAATAGTCTGCACAGAAGCTGTAAATCAAATAATGCTGAAAACTTCTTCAATCTTGTAAACAACTGTTGGTGGGTTCCATATCTGGCTTTTGTGATTGCCCAGAAACTACTTCTAGTTTTCCTGAACAGTTTGAAGAGTCTTTCTTTTGTTATCTTGCTATAATTGTACAGTGAAACAACCTTGAGAAACTGAAGGGGAATATCAAAAGATAATGAAGTGCCTTTACTTCTGTGCTGTACTCTCATGTCTTGAAAAAGTAGGCAGTCTCTGCTGAAAGAAAAGAAAGAAAGATCTGTAGATCATTAAACTCAAGGCCAAAATGAGTAATCAGTGAGTTTGGGTTGCCACTTCACATGCATTAGGATGTTAATGGAAAGCAAAGAATGTCAGCCTTGAGCCTTGAATTGTATGGAAGGGAATCTTCCTGTTTTTCAGAGGGTTGACAGGATAGTACAAAAGACAATAACAGTGAAAACTCCATTTTAGGCTTTCTCTCATCAGAAGGAAAAATTTTTTGTTCTTCCAAGGAGGAAAGATTGGCACCTTAACTAAATGTGAATGACCACAAATGGCCCTAATCTTAGATTAAAAATTGCATAAAGAAAGGGAGCTGTTTGCGATATCCAGAAGTAGGTACATCAGTAATGTTTAGAGAGCAACAAGATAATTTTAGGAATCAGAATGCAATAAGATGAAACAATTGTTCTGCTCTCTTCTGCTAAGAAGGCAAAATATTCATCTGGTCACTCAAATATGAAGAAAGGTTGGCATTCCCTATCTACAGTGGGTGGGAAGCAGAGAAGCTACAGGAGAACTCCCCAGAGTGTAGAGCTTCACTACAACCCATTTTATAATCTGTATCTTCTCCTGTAAAAGTTCCCTTGTCCTGTAAAAGTCTCCTTTTACAATGCAAGCTGAAGCATCTTGAATCAGCCAGTGGAAACCAAAAATGCCCAGTCTGAAGAGGGACTGCAGCTCATGACAGTAATCTCTGCCCTCATACTGGCAGGAGTGTGTTGCCCAGAATCACAGTCACCTTCAGTTTGTGCTATTTATGAGGCACTTGTCAATGCAAGCAGTGCAGAGTTTATTCTGAGATGCCTGTGGCTGATGTCATGCAAATAATTATGTGGGTTTACATGCTTGAGTGGTCCATTAGTTCAATGAACCCTCTGTTTACATAAGAATCTGCAGGGTCTAGCCTATGAACAGTGAATTCTGATTTAGGATGTCCTGTGCATCACCTTACACAACCTGATAGACTCTATACATGTGGTGAGATAGTGTCCCTCAGGGTAGGGAAAATGATACACCATTCATTTGAGCCTCATTCGTATAACATGGATGTATCTCATGTGGGTCACTTGGCTCCACAAACTCTGTCCTGAATGACTGGAACTGGACATAGTGGAGGGGAAATACACTAGGAATTATAATGGCAAGGAAATGTGCTCAAGAGAAAGCTTAAATATCTGCCTTCTAAATTAATATTTTGTCACTAAATAAACAACAAATGCCAAACCAGCTGGACCCATTAAAAAACACCCCTCCTCAGCTAGAATCAGTAAAGGCATATGGTTGACAGATAGCCAAGCTAATTGTCTCTGGTTCTTTTCATATTCAGTTTCTGGCATGTCCCGCTCCTGTAGTGCTTCCCTCAAGCTATTTATCACTGGGCCAAATCACCCTAGACCCATCTGATCAATCTGCTGATTGATCTGGACCTTGTAGCAGACTCAAGGTTCATGGGGTTGGAGAGGTCTGCGTGGCACACCATTGCATGATGCAGATGGATATCTGCATTGTGCCCCAGTACCTTTACCCTCTGTTATCCTGTTCCTGTCTTGAGCAGCCCTGCTGGTGAGGCTGGGGCTCTGGGGACAGCTGTTCGTGGATGCAGTGGCAATGGCCTCAGCCTGCAAGCTGTACTGCAAGACTTTAGAAATTATGGGGCCTCCAAAAGCCACTGTCCGAAACTCTGATGGGGAGTGAGTAAATGCTCCCAGCAGATTTATTCCATTAGTTACTAGGTGAAGACAAAGTTGTCAACAATGATATCTCCTTCCCAATTAAGCTCACTGTTACAGTTCATAAATCACAGCATGCCTTCCCTGTGGGGAAAGAAAACTTGCAATTTCTGAAAATGGTCATAAACACAATGTGCAGGAAATAGTTATGGTTTTTTAACCAAGCACATTCTATCATATTGCCTTAGTATGGAATCATGACCAAGGCTATTAAAGATACCAGGCACTTGTGTTACACTTTAATCCCAGGTGAAGGTCTGCTAAAATGTTTTTCTCTCACGGAAACCTGCTGATCATTTTGATTAGTATTTTCTTCTAGCCCTTTCCCACCAAATCACAGAGAACAGGACTACAGGGACATCTATTCCCTTGTTCCAGTGCAGAATCAACTCCACTTGTGTTTGTCTTCATAAGGGCATCCAGTGGCAGGGCTGCCTACACCTTTCCCTGGGAATTGATTCCAGTACTTTGCTACTGTAATTCAGGAATTGAAAATTCAGGAATATTCTTTAAAAGAAAAGCATCCTTTATGAAGCAGTTATTGTTCAGGGAAAAAATGCTCAAAGATCAGAGCCACCAACCTCTGGAAATGTCCTCTGAAGGATTAAATTGGGACTGTGAGGATAGAATTTTATCTTCTGATCTATGTGTGTGGTAAATTGTTTTGCTTAGGTACCTAAGCATTAAAAACCTAATTAAATGCTACAGTCATCAAAGACTTGGGACAGGGATGGATGTTGACCCTTCTTTAAAAGAGATGTTAAGACAGGGATTGTTTAATACTGGGGAGTTTCAAAGACAATAAATCAACATCTTTGTATTAACCTCACAGTCTGGCATTTTTCATGGAAATAGGTCTGAAATCTGATGTAAGAGCTGACATTGCTTTTCAGAAAGTTTTTTGTTACCTTTTATGTAATGCATAAGTACTGGTTATACTTATATATAAGTACTGGTTTTCTGACATATTTTATTGTTCTTTACTTTTAAAATATTTGAGTCTTTTGAAAATTAAATTTTGGGCTCCAGCTCTGCAAATAGCCTGACACATTTGAGAGGTCTGTGAGGAACAAGCAAATCTGGTTGAAAGCAGGAATGATAAGCTAAATCTATTGCAATGAAGAATTATGAAGCCCTGATTAGTGAATTTGAGTCTATTCAGGACATGTGTTGGGAATCATCAATATTTAAGTTTGAATGTGTTCAACCAGTGCCGTCACATTTGAGGTGGACCTGGATTAGAGAGATATTGCTTGTTTTGTTCACATTTTCCTACTCCTCTCTCTTCTTACTGTTCTTCCTTTCAGTGATAGATAGGCTTGTGTACCTTTTGTTTGCTGGCTCCAAACCATGCTGTTTGTAGTTTGACTCCCTCCCTTACAGTGTTTTGAGATGGTGTTTTCCAGCAGGAGCTCCAGGATTTTCTCCTGACTGTTTTCTGTTATTATTTCTTCTCTTCAGGTACTGTGGCAGCATTTGCATATCCCAGGCTGTTGGGACCCTACAGTGCTGGGCACTATATTGCAAGCAGAGCAGGGAGGAGAGGAATCCTGCCTTGGGTAGCTCAAATGAAATGCTGAAGGAAAGCCTGGCAGAGAACATAATGGCATAAATTTCCAACAATTGTACTCAGTAAAACACCAGGACAACATTTTGAGGAACACTAGTGATAGTTACTGAGAATGGCACTAGATTTGGAGCTGTCCTGACTGATCATGATTTTGTTCTGATTTCTTCATAAAGCCAGTGAAGTTCCATGTTTCACTGCCTATTTGCTAGCAGCCCTAATCCAGTTCTGTATCAATTCCAGTCACCTCATAGGTAGCTGATAGCTACTAATTGCTACAGTTTGGATCACCTGAGGATCTTAGGGTTGTGTGCTCCTGGAGATGATTTAAAACCAACAAAGTAAATTGTTAACCTAATTAAACCCAGCAAAGATAAAAACAGTAATGGGAGAGAGAGGCTGCTCAGGAGGGCATCTTGATTTGTTTGTGTGTTATTAGTGTGTGCTTAATTACTTGTGCCCTTAATTTTGTCCTTGAGAAATTTACAATAGCTACTAGAAGATTGCTAGCAACAAAGCTCACATTTCAGCCTGAGTCGCTGCAAAACGTTGCTTTTAAAAGGAGAGTGAAGAGAAAAAAAAGAACAACCCACAACATATTTTAGGCAAAAAGGGTGAGAACAGCCACTTTCTCCAGGTGTAAATGTGTGTGTATATATATTTATACATATATAGAGAGCTATAATTTGCAGCTCCTAAATAGTTCTGAGGAGAACATAAAAGAAATTTTAGCAGAACTCTAGGCACTCTGCTATGGCTTATACAGCAAATCCCTGACTGGCGCTGCACTGAGGATATTGACACACCTTTGCATGTGTCAAAGTTAATTTTTTAAAAGTGATGTCCATAGCAGGTTGCTTATGAGGGTGAAAGTAATTTTTGGGAGGCAAAGTAAAAGGACATAGGGGAGAGGCTGGAGCAGCAGACAGGGAACTTAGCCCTCTCAGTGGAGGATTATTTAACCATGTGGCTTTACTCTTAGTGGTCACAAGATCATTCCTTTTCAAATTTTAATGAAAGAAATGTTGTTGGATGTTTTCCTCATTCTGAGACTGCAAATGAATGTGACTGTTGCTATTGAAAATACCTTGAGGTGCTGAAATGTGTTCTATCAAGTGTTGTTTTACGTCTGGTAATACTCACCAGAAGAGGATCTGAATTTCAATGCATTTTTAGGGGACTTGTTAATCAATTTGCTTTAACACTGCCTCCAGAATTTGATGATAGATCAGTACAAAGATGGGCTGGAGGATGCTATGGCAGATGCAAGTGGAGATAATTAGATTTGTAATTTAGAATATGGTCTTTAGTAGCATTCATAAGCAAGGACCTAAGCTTCTGAAAAGATATTTTAGTATTTTAGGTAATATTAAGAAGATTTTCTTCTGTGGCCATAAGAAAATTATTGGGGAGGGAGGAAATTTTTTGACATCTTTAATATTGGGTGAAAGGCTAAACTGAATAAATTTAATATGTGCCTTGAGGAATAAAGCTTCTTTTTGTGTTTTAAAAGATGGAAAGGGTTGGTCGCTTTTTTGGGGGGGTGGGAGGGAGGGTTTGAAAAGCAACAATTCTGCCTAGTTTCCATCACTAAAGGAAATTCAGTTGAGTGGTTCTGATCTCCTGAAAAGCAAAAAAGGAGCCTTAAGAACAGGGTAAACAAGCCGAGAACTTTGAATGTAGCCTTGAAAACAAAGCTGAGAACAAAGAACGAAAGAATAGCATTATTTGCTTTGAAGAAAGGTCACAATCTGTAAAGCACTGAAGAATCCTGTATTTTAATATAAAAATGTGTAGTTTAAGGTGATGCTTGTCTTGAAGCATTTTGTAACCGGGACAGCATGAAAGACAGGTGTCTTTCAAAAAAAAAACAAACTTGTTGCTGACAAAAAAAATCAATGTTCAAGTTCCCCAACATTCAAGCCAGTTTCTCAGAGCATGCTGCATGAAACCTCATCATGCCTGCTGAGCATCATTAATATACGCTCCTTAAATCCCTGGGCAGTCCCTCGCATTTCTAGAACTAGGGGCTGAACAAGGAGAGAAACTGTACAGGGTCCAAGTAGAATGGGGAAAACCTCATAAAAACAATTTGAGTTTGCGGCCTGTCTGCCGTGGAGGAGGAGGAGGAATGATGCTGAACCTGAAATGTATTTTTAAAAGCTGTTCAGAAAAAAAGCCCTCCAAAATGCCAAATTAATTTTGAGGTAGCAGAACTGTAGTGAATATTGGGACATATTTTCCATAAATACCACAGACTACAAATATTCTGATCAGCTCTCTCGGTAATTAAAAAAATTAGGTCCCGTTATATCTTTTCATTAGGCTTTGAAAATTATGTCATGTGTTAGGATCTATGTAATTTCTCCAAAATTTTCAATGAAGGCATTTGATCAGAGATTTGGAGATGGACTCTTGTGGTCTATGTCTTCCTCAGTTGCCTGAAGCTGTGTAGAACTGCTGATGCAGCACATGCCTGCTAAATGATTAGTCAGACTGTTAATTGCTCTTACTTATTGCCAAAGGCTGATGACTCTGTGCTATGTTAAGAAGATAAATACGTGGAACCTGTCTATTGCCTCACTCTTCCATCAGCCCAAAGAAACCATAAAATGCAACCATTCTAAGGTATGACTGTGTTTTCTGCCATGGAGGGACAAGGGCCCTGAAATAAGAGAAATTAATGGTGAAGTAAAGTGTAGGGCCCAGTTTAGTGGCCCAAAGAGTCATGTTGGGTGGGGAACCAGACATTTCTTGGAAGGAAGGAAAGGAAAAGAGTGTTTCTGTATGCCTAGACTCTGCAGGACTGGCTCCAATCTGGGATCCATGCTTGAAAAAAGATATAGGAATACAGTATACTATACAAACAAATTAATCTACATGAATTTTGAATGCACCCAGTCTTGAGGGTTTCTGACTCCATCAACCAGCTTTCCCAACCTGCTTCCTGCAGGAATTGGTGCACTCTGCAGCAGTGCTACAGCATGCTGCTGTTTGGCATGAGAAGGAAAAATCTTGATGGGATCAATTTTGCAAATGACTGACTTCTAACAACCACTGTAAAGTTTAGTTCATAGAAACAAAATAACAATGAAAAGTCAAACCCAAGAACGGAGTCCTAGAGGCTCTGATGTGTCATTGATGCAAATGACTAGAAGATCCAAGGCTTAAGGAAATTAAAATGTCATGCTTCAGTTCAATTGTAGTGCTTAAAGGTATGTTTATTTCCCACTATTTATTCATGCAATCTTTAATATGCTAGCAAATGTCAAGGTAAGTGTTATTCTTGTTCATTAAAGCATTTTTTTTTGGATCAATGCTTTCAAGATGTGCAAGGAGAAAACAATCTTCTCCATTATTTTCTATTTTGACAGACAAATTATCTTTCCTATACCTTCAAAGAGATGTGGTGATAACAGAAACATCTCTTTTACCATATATTCTAAATATTCATTAGAAGATCTGAGCAGTCAGTGATTGCTCATGAGACAAAACCTTAATAGAGCAATAATTACAGTGGGAAATACAAGATACCCAAGCGCTTCTTATTTTACTTTATCTGTCTTTTCAAAATGTTATACTCAGGCCCTGGTAGGTCTATGGCAAACCCTCTTCATTATTTTCATTTTCTCTAATAATTGAGTGAAAATCAGGTCCTTCATAGGATAAATCACTGCTTTGATATCTTCTTTCCAAGTTAAAAAATCCACACCAAAGTAATTTTTTTTTCCAGTTACGTCTCAATTTGGCTAGAAAAAAAAAGTATTTTGGCAGAAAACACAAAAGAAACCATCCTAGGTTTCACAAGAAAATAATCAATTTTATTTGGTTACACAAAGCTTTTGATGTCAATTAAAGTCCATGAAGATTCGCTTCATTTAATAATCCTCATTAATAACCTGGTATCAAGTTTTGAAGAGTTCTGCAAGGGGTTTTCTTGCAGTAGACTATTTTTATGCAATTAATTTGGACTTTTGCATCATTCTTCTAGTAGTCAGCTGAGCCACCTATGAATATTTATTTATATCTCACTTTATAATAGCATTACTTAGAAGAATTATCAGAACTGTTCTGACAAAGCTTTTGCTTGCATAATAATTACCAATCATGCTCTTACAACAGTTTTGTTTTTCTGAGGTCAAAGCAGTTACTGTCATAAAAAGTGAGTGAAGGAATGAGGTCTCTGACTCATTGCATGATTATTGGTTTCTGGGGGGAAAAAAAGGAAGAAAAGCCTGTGATTGATTGAATCATAAATCAAAGTTGGGTAGATGTAAGCCTCCTAAATGCTGAACTACTTCCCCTTTCTTTTTTCTTAAAACCAGAAAATGCCAAAAATGAGAGAAAAAGTAAATAAGAAAAGGGGGATACTTTTTAATTATGCTTAATATTTGAAGCCTTTTATAAATGCTACTAAATTTCACAGAATTTACTGGTGGACCTCCGTGAGCTGCAGGGGAACAGCCTGACTCATCATTGTCTGCACCACAGGGAATGTCTCACATATTGTCACTCCTCTCTGGCTGCAGTTGCCACTGTGCAGGGTGCACTTAAAAAAAAAAAAAAAAAAGGAAAAAAAGATAGCAACATCTATTTTTAAGCCTCCTGGCAAGAGAACCATTTGGAGAAAAGGAAGTCTAAGGATAGCAATTTGGGTTCAGCTGTACGCTGGAGGCTAGAAATATTGTTAAATAAATCACAAATTTTCAAACGGCTAAGCATCATAATAATCTCAAAATACTTCTCATGTCTTGAAGTCAGACTCATCTTTTGCATTTTAATTAGCAATTTATCATAACAGCATCTATGTTCCACTCTCTTTAATAAATCGGACACTTTCCCCTCTAATTTACAACTGAGATCATCTGTGATGTTATTTTTTTCCCTTCTTTCCAGCTCTATCTCTAATTCACCTCTCTCTTCTCTGGATCAAGTGAAGTATCTCTTTTATTTCAATGCTGGAGTTTTGAAAATTATTCCATGGATATGGATATTGAGCTCTATTGAGATACATTAGTTATTCTGAGCAGGTGGTTGTGAAATTTTAGCTCTGATCTATGTGTATTATTGCATTATAATATGGACAAAGCTTTTTTTGGATATATTTGATTTTTTTGTGTATAATTCATTGTAAACCTCAGTTCAGATCTCAAAAGTTAATGAGTTATCAGATTAAATATTGTAAGTTATTATTGAAGGATTAGATAACAAAGCACAGAACATCACTGTGCCATTGTCTAAGGCTGTTTTATGTCTTGAATACTGAGCACATTTCTGGCCATCTCATCCCAAAGGATTTAACAGCATGAGAAAAAGTGCAGAGAAGGGCAAAAAGGCAGATCAAAAAATTGGAATGGCTTACACAGACCAAATGCTGAGTAGAAAATAGAAAAGAATCTTTCAGAGTATATGGTAAGAATGCATGAACTATAATAGGAAAAATGTACACAGAATGTGTATTCACTATCTTACAACACAATGACTAGGAACCACTGCAATCAAAAGGTAACCAGATTAAGCAAACAAAGGTTAACCTTCCACCACAGAGACTGGTTCAATTGTGGAACCCTTGGAACAGCATGTCTGAAAGAAAAAGAAAAAAAATGGATTTGAAAGAAGAGAAAAGAAGTTCATGGAACAAAACTCTTCAGAGTGCATTTTCATTTGACTGTTGTGACACAGGTAAAGTTTGACTCCCAAAAGTTTCTTTGTCTCTGGTAGGGAAATACTTCCTGGAGTATCTGGAGCTTTTTCCTTTTCCTCAGTGCTGGAATGAAACAAAGGCAGACACGAAATTCAGTTAAGGCAGACAGCAAGGTTAAAGTGATAACTTTAAGGCTGCAGTGTTGATGAAGACCAAGAGTAAAAAATGTTTTTTCAAAGATGTCTTTGTTAAGTTTTATTGCAGATCAATCTTTCTTTAAAAAAAACAAAACAAAACACCCTTCCCCCCAAAACCCCCAAAAAACAACAAAAAAGCCCACCAAGAAACAACCACGTTTTTGAAGCATCAGCTCACTTAATCTTAAAAATGAAATTTGACACTGATTTTCTTTAACATGACTTTGGCCGCTTACTCAGATCACCAAGCTTTTCCAGCATTTTTAGTACTGCAATCTGTATTGATTTCTCTCTGGCTTTTATAAGGTCACTAAAAGTGAGTATCACAATATCATAGCCTCCATGCATAATTCAGTATTTGTTGACACAGAAGGCAGCTAAATAAAGGCAATTTGATTGCTTTTAGAAGAAATTCAGAGACCTTATTTATAGAGTTGGTGGATAAAACTCCCATTCTATTTGTCTTAGATTGAGAAAAAATAAAGGGAAGATTGTTTTAAAACAGTTTATCTGCTTAAAATATTGCACTTGCGCTATAGCCTTTTCTGTTGTTTCCCAAATCCTTTCTTGAAGATGATCAGCAATCTGTTAAAATATTTTTTTGACTTGAGGAATGATCTTTCATATTTATCAGTCTAGCTCAAAAAGAGCAAAATAATCCATACTATTTAATGGTGTTAAAATTCTCCTTCAAAACAAAGAAACAACCTCAGAATCTTTTCACTGACTAGAGCAATTCCTCCATGCTGTAAATCAAATAACGAAATGATTCTGCTCTAAATCCTTGAGTAATTTGCTCCTCTTTCAGCTGCATCTCTGCTGGTAATTAAACTGTTTTAGTTGGACACTGAAGGCCTCTATGTCCAAAAAATATTAGTCCTAAAATTGAATCTCCATACAAATTACCTGTTAAGAACCCCAAAAACCCTGACTGCTCTGAGAAATTGCATGCAGCCCATGATAATTGCAACAACCCAAACACACAAGGGCATTCTCACCCTTCAGGAGCATGGGCAGTCAGGTTCCAGCAGCCAGGACATTTCCAGATCCTGCCTGCAGTTATCATTTATTACTGAAACAGCTTATGCATTGACACAGAGGGAGGTATGATAACAAAAACATACTGCAGTTAGAAATGTTTCATTAGAGACTCATTAAGTTTTCTGAATTAACACCACAAGTAGTTCTAAAAGGTCTATGATATGGACGATCATCAAATTTGAGCAAGAGGCCCTAATCAAAATCACCTACAGGCTGGTCCTGTTCTAATGCTGGAATAAATCCCTGTAAAAAGGCAGTAATATTGCAAAACATGAAGATATGCTGGGAAAGTGCTGATGTCCCATGCTCCCTCCCACAAAAATCTTGTGTCTTGTTTTACTGTTGGATACTAAGCCTTTAGTAGAGTAGAACTGTTTTCCCCCCTACAAATCTGTGTTTTCAACTCTTATTTTGAACTCTGGCTAGAAGAAACTTTAAAAAATGACAGTATCCTGCAACATAGTTACAAGGAAACAGATGCTTTTTATTTTACTGAAGCCTGTGAAATAAGACAATTTTTGGTGCTCTTGGAAGGGAAGCTCAGAACTCCATTCCTCAATAATTTTTTTTTATTATTATTATTTCTTTCTGACCAATATTAACTAGCTATTACTTGGGCCCCTTGGGAATTCTGATTAAGGCAAACTCTTATTCAAAAAATCAATCTTTCAATGGCAGGCTTTGTTAATCTTCCAAATCCAATTTCCATTTCTCACATTCCAGGTTTATTGATTATATGTCAAAATTCTCAAGTCATCTGTAGGGCTAACTGAATTACTCTGTGTCTAATAATTTAATTGTTTTCAAAAACAGATGTGCCACTTCCATTGAATGCTAAAATTTTGTTGGAAATATCTAAGGAAATGGCAGCACAACACTCACATAATTATTCAAAAGCATTTAATTACCTCAACTTTCAAATGGAACTGCAGTGAAACGGTGAGCATAAAGGGGCGACAGGGTAAGCAGACTGCATCGTGTAAGTGAGGCAAGTAAGGTCCTGTTTCTGCAGCTTTGCCACAGAAAACTTTAAGTTCCAGTCAGATTTTGAGGTGAGCAACAGATATTTTCTTATCAAGAAACTTCACCATAGCCCTAAGTGAAATTAGGTTGTATTTAAAAGGATACGAATGGCACAAATACAGAGAAAATGAGAAGGGGGAATGGTGTGTTGGTAATTATATAAGCAAAAAATCAAGGACCTGCAATTCTTTGTATGTAACCAAAAGTCTTATTTGAATTAATTAATTAAAATTAATTAAACTGAGACTCATTGGAATGATTGAAGTCACTGGCATAGTTCACACATGTGAGTGGAGCTTTTTTGGGGAATGAGAGGAATGAGGGAGGGTGTGCACCTGTGTGTTTCGAGCAGTGACATGAAGATACTTTTTTTTTTTGGCCCATGTGTGAGGTGGCCCTGGTGAAAAACTGGGTGCCAAGGAACCACAGAAATCCTCTCAGCACTATTATGGAGGGCATTTCATTGGAACCATCAAAACAAGAAGATCATGTAAAAGGTATTTTTATAAGCAGCTGAAAAGTAAAGCCCAGTTCAGGCCTTGCTGCTAGTGAGAGTTTTTGATACCTAGGCCTCTGCAGGGAGCAGAGCACATCAACACTCAGATAATTTTGTTACAGAAGGCAGACAAATTCTTACAGGAATGCTCTGTAGGTTTCATTCTAATCAAGTGGTAATAACCCATTGAGGATATCAGGGGAGAAGATAATTTGACTGAGAGTGACCAGAGAGAACAGGGTTCACCATAGGAGAAACAGGCAAGAGGAATAGCAAGGCCCAGTTCTATTATCCTCAGCTACTCAGTAGGTAAGACTTCCCTAGTAGCTACTACCCCCCCAAAAAAAAAGTTGTAATTTATTTTGACCATAGGAAACCTTCTGATATTTTCTCACATTGTTTTCTCAAAAGCAAGATAAGGAAGGGTTTTCTGATGAAACAACCACAAGGTGAATGCAGAGGTGATTGCTAAAAACTTGCTTTCTCTTTGGACAGCTATCAAGGACTCTGCTGTTCCTAAAAAAGTACAGGAATTAAATTGCAGGAAAGGAGGCTGAAATTTCAGCCCAGAAAACTATGTGGCAGTAAGGATTGTGAAGCACGAGAAGAGTTGCATAGAGAACAGATGAAGTGTGGTTTACTGCTAAAAGACCTTAAGAATTGTGTAGAGAAACATACGAGAAATTATTCAGGTAAGGGTAATGTTACTGTGGTTTACCAGACGGACAGAATGAGCACTTGAGGTTTCATGATCCACTGTTTTTTCAGGGACATACGATAGTCTGTTATTAGCTGCTTTTCCCATGGTTCCCAACCATAAAATTTGGGGTTTTGTACTTGATAGCATTTTCGCACATTCACAACATAAATTGTTCTAAATGGTAATGTTCCATTCTTGTTTTTAGGTATCTTTTGAATGTATACAAAACAGGAGCACGAGACAAAAAATATACAAAATACCGAATTGTAAACAGAGTATGCAATCGATTCTCCCAGTCAGAGAGGGTTCAGAATTCATAACCCTGTTGAATAATTCACAAATCAATTAAAATAACATTATTATTCTCTCTTTCCACTTAGCAGTAACGATGTGTAAAGGTCACTTGCCATCTAGTTAAGGAAAAGGCAGCAATTAACATCAGAGTAAAACCAGAATATTCATTTTTTGTTACACAATGTAAGCATGACATGATTTTCTACTTGGATGGAGCCCTCAGCAATAGCAGGGCTGAATTTTCACCTCACAGAGAAATTAAGGAAGAATTTTTAAAAAGTTGCCCTGACACTAGAAATGTTGTAGTTTCTTGTACAAACACTGGGAGCCAAAGATGTCAGAGACGATTGGAAGCCTGATTCCTTTTACCTTAAATGACATCAAAAAGATGTTTAGGAATAGTTCTGAAATATGAAAAGGGATTTTTTTTTTAATTTGTTCACTTATGCCACTGTAAGTGGGAATTCATGTCAGAGCTGTGCTAGGAATTTAAGAATTAATGCTTTGCTTCTGGAATGGGGTTTCATTTTATTTATTTTATTACTTTTTCAATTTTTTAATTTTTAAGTATAATTTATTTTATTTTCAGATTTT
>VXBB01024002.1:638114-655066 GCA_013399915.1 Illadopsis cleaveri
AAATTTATTTTAATTTTTTAAAATACTTTTTTTTCCTTTTTAGACTTTATTTTATTTTACTTTTCACCGGTGAGGATTTGCCAGTGAAATTTCTCCCACGCTTTTCTCCCTGGCCTTACCAGCCGGAGGCTGTGGAGGTGGGGGCTGAGTGCACTGAGAACCACCCTTGTCTTTCTGTGGAGCCACCTTTAGATTGAGAAATCCCAGCAATTCTCCTCAGCCAGCCTCGGGCTGGTGAGACTGTGCTGCATTCCCATGGGAGCCAGTGAGATGCACCTCCTGTGCTGGCTTGGAGTCCTGACACCTCTGCATTCGTTCTGCTGCCTCTCTGTTACTGTGCTTCTTTTCCCACTATTCATTCCAAGATTTTCAGCAGTTTCTGACAAATTTATGCCAAGTGTTTGGTGGCTTTTTGTGGCTCCAAAAAAATCTCAAAAATAATGAGAAGAATGGCTGAGTTTTTTTCCTGGTTATAAATGTTCTTTTCAACAAACCATGATATTAATATTTATGCTTTGAAATGCAATAAAGTTGCTAATACTGCATAGGAAGCAAGAGAAAAATTTGATCTTTGTCTGCTTAAAATATGTCATTTAGGTAGTGTCACTTGCAGTCTTCCATTTTTCTGCTTTCAGTTTACTACCACAAAATGTTGTGAAAGCCGTTAACCAATTGGTATTGATACATTTGCCCTCAAAGATACTAAGTTCCTTCTTATTTTAAGGAAATAAGAAAGGAGAATAAAGGATAATATTTATTAGTACTGTCTGCAAGACACGGAGACATGACCTCAGCTGTATTTACTGGTGCCAAGGAATCCACATGGGCAAATTCATATAAAAGGCCACCAAAAACTTGGCTTTGGGTTCTATTAGAAAATCTTAGTCACAGTCCCTATGAAACTGCAAAATGTTGTGTTTTTTTCCAATCCATACTGTGTCCTGGGCATAAAATATAATTTAGGTTCTTTTCCTCCCTCGCTGTAAGAAAGCAAACACAAAGAATAAGATGTCCAACAAGAGTTTTCTCGTTTATCTTTGATGAGATTTCTTTCAAAGACAAACCAGCAAATGCTTTCTATGTGAACTCCATAATTTTCCAAATACAGAGTTTAGAGACACTGAACTCTTTTGAAAATGTAGTGTCACATTTGTCTTTTCCTTTTCCAGTGACACATTTAACAAATGTTAAGCATTTCTGTCATTCTCATGTTAGCATATGAAGTGTGAAAATTAATTTTACTTGCTAATTGTAAAGGTAATTGGTTTGGGGGTAGCAATTGTCACTCCATCAGGGAGAAAAAAACCCAAACTCTGTCTTCTGTGAGCCTGCAGGAAGAGGTACCATGGATGTTGTCTGGAAAAAAATCTGTAAATTAATTGAAAAAGACATATCAGATGAGTATTATGAACCCACCAGTTGAATTCGATGAAGGAGGAACATTTACTTCTAAAAGTATTCCTCTTCTAGAAGGAGATTAATGACTCTACAAATATACATTGCTAATGCAGAAAAAAACCGTGAGAGCTAACTAGAACCCACAGTGTGATCTCCACAGAGAGTGAACAGTGTTGCTAAACCAAGATCTGTCTTTCCCTCAGCTACTTCCTCAAGAAATTTGTTCATAAAATGCTAGGAAAAGTGAATGCAGCAAGAATAGTGTAAAGTTTTTCTGCAATCAGTGCCTAACACATCATGCTTGGTGCATTATTGTGATGTCAGTTATTTTGATTAGTTCACAAAATTGGTCTCAGTTGTGCACTGTTAACTTCTTGGAAAACATGATGGTTTTCTGCCACACAGCTTCCCCCACTGAAATGGAAAGAGCTACCCTGCGTTTTGTCTCCAGACAAATTTTCATAGCTCTCTTCTTCTAATGTTTGCAAAAATATTATCATCAGGGTTATAGGTGGGCTGAAACTATTTTCTACTACAACACCTTGATCTCTTTTGCTGTTTACTTGCTGCTTCTTCATCTCCATTTTATATTTACACTATAAACTGTGTGGGTTAAATAACACCTTTGTGTTCTGCATTTTCACATCACCTAGCAGCAGTCCCGACCTAAAGTAGGAGTAATACAAAATGTTGTAATAAATCATTTACTATATGTTCACTCTTTTAAGCTGTTGGAAGGTCCATCTGTCAGTAAATTATATGGGAGAGGATAAGATGACAGAGATGAGAGAGGCAAAGAGGAAGCTCTAGGAAATGAATATAAGAACTTTTTAGATTTTTCTCTCAGAACTTTAAACAGTGTACAAATGACTAAAATGCACAGGACAGGAAAAATAAAACCAGTTCTTTTAGAGAGATTAATGTTCAGTGATGGAGAGCTCAGACCAAATTTCACTGAAGGCACAGGTGCATCTTCCTGTTTTTTTTTTTTTGGCTCTAGGTCTAATTGTATCAGCTCCAATAAAAACCACCTCAATATGCTTTGCCACTTATATTCTAGATAAGCTGAACATTTGTGTCAGAAAGTTGTATTATTTTCCTGAGCCAAAATCCTGATGAGGAGGGATATTGTCCTCATCCTAGTATATGGTGATTTTAAAATTTAATCCACTTGGGCCCATGTTTTTCCATTAGTATCTTCATAATTCTCTGAATCTTATTTTGTCATTCAGGGCCGCCAGCACCCAAATTTACTATGCAAAGAAAGTTCCTCTCCTCATTTTTTTTTTTTTTTAATGATCTCTTTATTTCACAGTGATTTCAACTCAGGCTGGTTTCAGTAGATGTCCTACCTGCTCAGCAGTTCTGAAAATCAGCCCAGTGACTTTTGTCTCCTTTTTCTATCTATAAAAATAAATGTTAAATATTTGGCTATGAGTAATAACATGATACTAAGAATAAAAGTTTTATTGGTCATTGTAAGTGCATTCATTATAAAGGCTTTGCAGAGTCACTAAATTCAATTATATGTCCGAAACTAAACAGAAATTGAGACCTTTCAACTAAATTTTAAGAGCATTATTGGAATACAGAACTATTTGGTTATTTTGCTACATCTAATCATGAAAAGCAGAAGACAACAGCAGGAGGAGTTAACAAAATGATCACAAAGGAAAATTGTAGAAATATATATTAATATCTCTCTATATGTGTTAAATATTACATAAAAGATAATGAACTTTGACATAAAAAGGCTCAAAATAAATTTGTTTGCAAAATAATATATTGGGCTGATTATGAATTCCTTGGCATCAATAACAACATTTTAGTTTAAATACTGGTTTATGCGTCTGTGTTTTAAGGGGAAGCTTTTTGTTGAAAGATTTAATATACAGAAAATACATTAACTAGAAGGCAGTAATCAGCACAATAAATTCCCATTTCTAACCTTCCTCTTTAAATGTAAATCCGTGTTGTTTTCATGATATTTACTATAGAAAGTATTAAAAAAATACTTACCCACCCTTATCAATGTAATTAAAACATTACATTACTTACAGAATAAAACCCATATTATATATTTATAAGGTTCATAAACTCACAGGCAGGCTAATAATTTATTAGCAATCTGCTTGATTTTTTTACACAACTGATTAGAAGATCTTATCAGGGATTGACCTGGTGAAATATCATTTGAACATTTTATAATTGCAAAAACCTTGCCAGGAGGTGCTACTCCTGAAATAGGCACAGAAAATGTAAGGTCAGGGGGAATTCAGAGCTACGGGGACATAAAATGGCTTTGTGAGACAAAAACAGAATCCAGAATTCCTGATTGCTCCCTGCAAAGTGCTGTCCATTAAATTGCATTAGTGTAATTGCATAATTCCCAGGTCTTGAACTTTCTGTTATTTTAGTTCTGTGTCCAGTACAGTAGATGCTGCCTTTTAAAAAGTACTTGTGGCCAAAATGCAGTTTTGGGGGGGCTTTCTATAGAATGAGAGGTTGTTGTTTAAAAGAAAAAAGAAAGGTGCAGGGCATTAAGTAACAGGAGACATCAGAACCATCAAAAGGTCATTTTTTCCAATCTGGTAGAATTATATTCATTTTTGCATGCAGGTGAGGTTTTTTGAGTAATCATGAAGATGTGATCTTGAAACTAAGTAGCTTTTCTGAGGTGTATGCAAAGGGTGGTACAATTGTCATATAGGAAGCCACTAATGCCACTTGCAAATCTCAAGATAGATTTCAGCACACAGAAGTTTATTTGAGGACGTTGGGAATAATCTAATCTACTCTTTCAAATTTAATTTAGTTTTAAGAAGAGGCTTTCTTACATTTATGCTGTGTCCCTGCCACAGCTACATGCTGCGAGTATTGCTCATCATATTAGATTAAGGTCAGTTATAAACACTCCTTTCCTTCCTCTGGCTCTTGCTCTCTTTTAAAATGAAGCACCACTGTAATTTTGTGACTAAAACCCTGTGTCTTGGACCATGATGAGAGACCCTGCCTGGCTTCCAGCTGTGATTAGGGCTATGATTTTTGGCCTAAAGGTTCACATGGAATTGCAACTTCATGACCCTTTAATCAGAACTGATTAAGAAGTGATGGCTTGCTTGCTGTTTGGTACTCCAATACCTACCATGTGGAGCCTACAACAGGGAGATATTGCTCTGTCAGCAGCTCTAGGAAAATTCACACTTTGGAAAACTTTGTGCACAGAATCTTTCAAACTGACAGGAAATTTTGAGTACTTTATCTTTCAGTTAAGCAATTTGAGAGGAGACTGAGTTTTAGAAAATCTTTAGAACCACGTTGATGGAAAGATGAATATTTCCCAGACATCTTCTAGATGTAAGGATCTGAGATACTGTAAAATTCTTTAAGTGTTTGGTGTGACTCACACAACCCTTTCCAAAGTGCTGTACAGACTGAAGATGAGAAAAGGGAGCAATGGCAAGAGTTTAGAATTCACTGTTCTACAAGTAATTTGAAGGGGCAGTACAAAGAATAGAAACGTGGATAAATAAATGATGACAAAGAAATATCCAATTCATGACTTCATATCTCACATATCTTTGTATGTTTGCAGCCCCTTGGATGAAAGGCTACTGAAATGTTAGCTGGAGAGCCCTCTTATTTATTTGGTGAGTAGATTTATGAAGAACCTTCATAGTTCAGCCAGGAAATGGATTATCACAGAGAGTGGAGCTCACAGCATGGGTTTCTAGTTATCAAAAGGGGAAATTATTACACTGAAATAGGAAAATACCTCCCCATATTTTTTAAGCTTCGTAGGAGAAGATGTCTTCTAGTTATTTGAGACTTCTGAGAGTCTTCCTCAGATACCTAGCCAGAACAGGAATGTGAAAACATGAACTGTTCTGCCCCTGAAAAGCACTGTTCTCCTCTTCAACTTTGGCTTGAACACTGGCAGAGACAGGAAGGAACATTTTTGTCCATGTTAATAGTGTGGGTGTGTGTATGAATGCATGTGTGTATGTACATATATATCTATGCATATATGGGTATTATCTCAGTGATTTAAGTCTGGCTTTCCTCTCTGAATATGGCAGCCCAGAAAAACAGTACGAAAGTGACAGTATTTGGTCTGTTCCTCTGGTCAAGTTGGTGACCATATTTAGTCAAATGAACTGAGTAGAAAGACTCCCATCTGCTTTATTAGGGGTAGGCCAATGGTAATCTGATGGTGTGTCAAAAGAAACAAAGAATTATGGCCTTTTAATGGACTCTACACTCTTCTATTGGACAGTCATTAGATGGCAATTTTCATAATATACATAGTCCAGGGCTATCTCATTTTGCTTTAAATGTCATATAGGCTTGGGTATGTTTTAGTATGCATGATAAAGTATATTATAGCCAGGGAAGTTAATAGCCTTATTGTACTGGGCAATGCTAGTGAGTCTATGATTTAAGATCCTACAGTTCAATTAGAACAGACAATGAGCCAGAAATAAGAAAATATTCTATGAAAACATCAGAACGGATAAGACCACAAAAGAATTACTTGGCTGGCTATTCTGCAGAGCAGTGTTTTGGCAAACCAGGGAGGGCTGGTTATAACCAGAACAACACCTGCTTCCAAACTGAAATATATTCTCAAACAAAACCTATTTTTAACCATACAAAACGTACCAAGGAGATGAGTAGTAGTCAGCATGGATGTATCATGAACAAATCTTGAACACATGATAATACGTGAACACAATGTGATAAATATAATTGTATTCTGTGGTATGCCTTATGGATAGAGTTGCAAATGTCATGTTTTTACTGCAATAATGTTTCTGAGACTTACATGATATTCTGATATTCAAAACAGAGATATACTGACTAAATAAAATTACTCTTAGTAATTGGATATTATACAGTTGGGATACCATATGTAAAGAGTGGATATGAGTTGTTAAATCTCAACAGCTTTGTGGGATCTGCAGGCATGAGCTCTGGATACAGGATTCTTTGGAATTGTATTTTCAGACTATGTCTAACTGAAAGAACATTCAAATGTACTATGTTGGGAGAAAAACATTCAGAAATCTTAAATGTATTTTGAAGTTTTAAACTGATCAAGTGTATCATGTTAGATGACAAATGGGTTGTATAATTTCTAGAGTGTTTGTTTCCTATTATTCCCTTAAAAAAGAGGAAATAACAGGAAACACACACAGCTAATGGAGCTCAGTATTGAAATCAGTGGGAACTCAAGAGCTTTCAATTAAGATTCTGTATCTTCCTTGGATATTCGTGTACCTTTTCTTATATTCAGCATGATTTTTATTCCTTGGACAAATTTCCATAGCTTGCTAACTCTCTTTGTCAAGAAGTTTCTCATAAGGGTAGTTTTAGCTTACTTTTTGTTTATTCTACCTCCTTATTAGGGTTAGCTGAACACTAAAGACTGATTTCCCACAAAGGTACATGAAGGCTGTGAGATCTTCCCAGGACAATAGGAGACAGTAGGAAAGTAAGAGAGTTTCTGTACTGCTTTTAAACGGGTAATGTCTGGAGCAATTTTTATAGGGCTTAATGCTGACATCAGAATGTTTCCAACAGATTCAACTTTTCTCCATTGCTTTTCTATACTTTCCTATACTTTTTCTTTAACATAATTAAGTACAATTTACTTAAGGGAAATTAATCAGCCTACCTACCTATGACAGATGTAAAACTTTAGCTAAAAAATCAAATAAGGGAAATGTCATTGTGCTTAAAAGCTGGAAATTAACTACTTGAAATACCTCCAATTGTCTGTAATGGTAGTAACTTTACTTTCTTAAATGCTCTTGAAAGACAAGTATGCAGTGTCTTATAAGTCCTTCAAAATGTTTCCCAGACAATGGTGTTGTGTCTTTATTTACAGCTACTTTTATCTCAATGTAGTCCCATAGACTTCATATGATATTAGGTGATGGTACATCATTTTTTTTTTCTCCTTTCTCAGGGTGAATATTTTCACAGATATTCTCTTCCTGCTGCATGCAGAAGACTGTTGTGATTCATCCTGCTTTGGTGCTGAGTGAGGATATTTTAGCTGCAAACAAATAATACTTGAGCTTATTGTTCTGAAGACTAACTTGAATGAATGGATTCCATAAATTCTAGAGACTGCATGAAATACCCTGATACATCTTCATCAAATTCACTTTGTTCACTAGAAGAGTAGTTGTCTTAATGCATGCTGCTGCATGCTGTTAATATTCTCAGATAATTTTCAGGACCCCATGTCTTGTACTTGTTACCCAATTCTTGTCATGGCTTCAAAACATTGGAATGAAAGGTGCAAATTATTAGTATGGGGAAATGTGAGAAGAGTGATAGTGAAAAATTGAACTTCATGTGTTTGGGGTTTAATTTCTGGTTTTTTTTAAATTTTCTGGTTTTGTTGGGGGTTTTTTTGGGTTTTTTGTTTGTTTGTTTGTTTGTGGGGGTTGTTTGTTTTTTGTTGTTGTTGTTTAATAAGCAAACCTCAAAGAGCCATGCATGCAACTTTTTTTTTTTGCTTCTATATAAAATTTTACGGGTACTTTGTTTAAGAATGGACTCACAGTGTAAAGAAATGTGACCACTTTCACGGGAGCCCTTTTCTGTTTTTTATGGTATTATCTCCAACATTTTCAGGCACATTTCAAGTTGATAAAACAATATTCAAGTAAGCATCAGATAACTATCTTCAGTGGTAGGTGCAGAGCTTCCTGACTCTTAAGCACATTCAGGGGGATGGTAATTGCTGCAGCAGGGACTGTGCTCTGACTAAGATATTTTGAATGGATTCTCATACTTCTTAAAATTAACTTCAGTGACTGTAGAGTAAAGGATGCTGTTTAAGTGTGAATAAATTGCTTTCTAAATGATAAACATTAACTTCGGTTAGAAAAATTGGCCAGAGAATGTTCATTTATTTCTACCTGCAGACATGCAGCCTGAAAAGTTCATCAACTCTATTGAAGTAAAGATAAAATTAATAAGAGATTGACAAAAATGTTCAAGAACTTCAAGAACTGTGCAATTTTAAAACCACAGAAGGGATGCAAAACAACCTCCCAAGCGCCCAAGGACCAGATTTACCACAGGCCAAGAGAATACAGTACATTTTCAAAGGTTAACACAGTATCAAAAAGTCTGAGGCTACATCTGAGTATTTCTTTGCATTGTTGTTTTCGCAAAATGTTTGGTTAAAGGAGTTACTATTTAAAGTAAAAATTTTGGAGGACTTTTTTTAAAACTAATTTGTCATCTAAAGATGTTACACAGTAGTTGGACACAAACAATTGCAAAAACAAGGTTCTTTTTTCTTGTGAGATTTCTGAGCTTAAGTATGAATTGTAAGCACTCCCTAAAATGACCTAAAAGTAATGGGGAATGGAAAGTGGTGTCTATATTTAAAAATGGCTCCAGGAAGTTACCAACAAGTAAGTATGACTCTAATTCTGTGTTAGGTGTTGTATACTGTAGCAAATAAGAAATTATCAGAGATGGGGATTAGCCTATTAAAAGTGATAAAGAAGGTATTCAAAACTCCTACATTGTAGAGAGCAATGTGGAATAGGTGAAGAGAGTGCTCATTAGACCTGAAGAACTGGTAGATGCTCAAAAGGCAACCAGTCAGTCATCCAGAGAAGCTTAGTTGAAATCAGCAAGTAATACTGGTAATATTCAGAGAAGCCTCTCTCCCTTTGAGAACATAATGATGAGTACATTTCAAATCACTTTGGAAAGTGACCTGTCATTATCACTATTTTCAGCAAGAAAATTTGAAACATGAAAAGGGAAAGGTGCCTGACAAAGGTCACACAGGAGGAATATGGCTACAATACAAAACATGTCTCCTAAGCTCCCTCTCAGGGCTTGCCCTGACACTAATGGGAGTCAGAGCTTTGACTGCAAATAGTGGTGGGTGAATGAGGGTTCCCACTCCCCTCCAGTAAAGGTGTCTGAGGGGGATGGTAATTGCATGGCTAATACTGAAAGGTTTTACACAAAGTAGAAGACAGGAAAAAGCCTTCATTATTCCAATTAGGAGACTAGGCCATGCATAATGAATTCAGGCAGGAAAGCTGTTCCAATCAGAGTTAGTTTAGGTTCAGAGAGGGGTGAATCAGAAATTTTTCTGAGGGCTAATTCTGAGAAGGGATGAAATGTAAAACACAGCATAAGTAAAGGAACTGTGCAGATGGTGAAGGACAGTTATTTATTAACTACTTGAATTGTCTTAGCTTCTTGCTGTTGTTCTATTTGGAAGAGGAAGGTAGGGCATTTTTTAATGGGCTGAGTAATGACTTAACAATGATCCTGAGAAAGTTAAACTGTGATGCACTAGAACTCACTGGTACTGAAGAGTATGAAAAATGTCCATATCCCATGAGCTTCATTCATAACTGAGGGAAATCTATTCTGGCACTGTAGGGTCCTTTGATGTAGCAAACAGTGATGAAGTAACTGAAAGCAGGAGAATTAAAAAAAAAAAAAAAATAAATCAAGTAAGATCAAATAAAATGGACCACTTCTTTTTTTCTCATGACAGTCCAAGTACCATCACAGCAGAGGTAAGTCTTGGGGGAGTATCAAAGAATGCAAGTTATTACAAGGCTTTCTACAAACTGTGGCCTAATTTGATTGGGAATTGGTGGATTTTTATATAAGGTTTTTGACGAAACAGGGTAAGTTTCTACTGTGGCTTGACTGTATTTTATTGGGCTCATGCAGGAGTTCATGACTTTTCTCATTTATACCTCCTCGAAGCAAATGCATTTTTCAGGAGTGGTAATAGATTAAGAAGGCTATCCAGATGAAAACAAGCCTACTGAGGACCTATTTTCTATGTTATTCTTTACCCTTCCATTTTTTTTTTGTAAATCCAGACACTTTGTGCAACATTTTGCTTCTCACATCCATTATGGAGCTACTGGTCTGTTTGGATTACAAGCAGCTCAGAAGTCTTGTCTGACCATGTCTTTACTGACAGATATGGAATAGCTTGAACTTACTTGGCATCCCTTGGGTGTAGCCAGCCAGAAGCCTTCTCAGGTGCACCTGGCACATCCAGAAACCCTGCAAAGGAGCTGAATCGTGTCTGAGCAGCAGGAGAATGTGTAGTGTGGTCAGGTCAGTCTGTCCCATCACAGCAATCTGTTCTCTTATTCTACAAGACCCTGCGTAAATATGGTTCTTTATTTTAAAGAAATGCTAAACTGACGACAGTCCATCTGGGCACAGCTGTTTTCTCTAGCACACATCAGTCTTCACTGAACTGTATTAACAGTTCCACTAAAAAGTGTGGAAATATTCTAGGAAAATAATTTTTTTCTTATAATTCCAGCCTTACCTTTTCATATTTTTTTTCCTGTTTGGTTGTTTTCAAACCATGCAATACTTACAGAATAAACATATTCAACAGCAGGTTCTGAAAACTGTTAAACCTGTATTTTAAAAGTGATATCCATGTCTAAATTGTTTTCTCATTCTGAAACCTTTCTTATTTAGTTAAGACTTCTGGCTTTCCTTTAACATTCTAACATCCAGACTCTCACAATGACATTTGAAGCTGAAAAGACAACATGCATTAAAAATATTTTAACTCTCTTAAAATATGAAAACACTAGAGACTTTCAAGCATCTGTCTATATGTTGTATGAGTGAGACATGCCAAGGAAAGACCAAAAATTTACAGATTTGTCACAACATTCTGTGAGGTGTTTTAAGGAAAGCAAATTTTTAAAAGAGTCATAATGCAAAAATTGAATTCAGTAAGGCTGGTTAATTAAACAAATAAACAGAGCATAATTTATTGCTTTCAGACTAGCTAAAGAGTAGATTTCCAGGAGGTTTTTCTTTATTTCTCATATGCTCTTTCCTTCTGAGTGAGATATCTAATTAAGGCTGTGTTTAACAAGTAGATATTTTGTTCCTCAGTTAAGCACCTTGTAATTTTACCATTAATGGAAGCAGCAATGTGCCAAGTATTGCCTTTTCTACCCTCTGTGCTCTTACTCCAGCTGTCCCTGTTTTGGCTGGGGGGTCCTGCTAGAAAAACATCAATTCCTCAAGCCTCTTGTGCTCTCCTCAGCCCTGGGGGAGATTTGGATGCTCCTTGCTAACCCAACCTGGGATTTATCTATTTTCCCTGACTCTGCCAGGCAACCAGGATAAGAGTTTGTCATGCTCCATCCGTCATTAGTAAATAGTTGTTTATTTGCCTCGAGTCTTCACACTAATAACTGTGGTTGTTCTCTAAAGCGTGCTGCAATGTTGCTGGAGTTTTTCAGCTCCCAGCCGGTCATGCATTAGGGACAGGGGCTGCCAATCCGTCAGGGCACTTCACACGCCGCATCACAGCCTGACTGACACAGGCTGACACCATCCCACACCTGAGAGCACAACATGTCAGCTTAAAATATGGGAGTGGGCCATACCAGCCCTCTTAAAACTCCTCACTCATTTCAGACCCGTATTCACCTCTTTTCCTCTATAAAACAGGGGAGCCCTCACTTCGAAAAGAGGAAAAAAGAAAAGAAACCCTACAATGCATTGCAACAAATTCTATGCTTTAGCAATGCAGATTTCTGATTTTGGATATTTACATGAAAATTTGGTGTTGCTAATCCTTTAAAAAAAAGTGCTTCTACTAAGCTAAAAGCTTAAAGGGATAAGTCAGGTAGAAAATATACTGAAGAAAAAACAGGTGACTGAAACCTGGCTTACGTTTCTGTCCTGCTACAGCCCTTTGATCCAGGGCTGGTCACTTAGGCTAGATTTTCAAAGATGTTTGGTTGTCAAGCCCTAATTTGGAAATTCCTAATACCATTAAATAACTTTGGCCTCTGAGTAAGTTTAGTTTCCCTCTGTCTGAATTGCCTTTTTTAGAAATTCACTGTTTTCTGCCCACTGCATTAAAAAAAAAAAAAAAAAAAAAAAAAAAAAAAAAAAAGGTTTGGTAGTATTACAGGAATAATGTAGGAAGATTTAGGAAGATGGATGGAAAGTATCACTTTTATTTTTCCCTATTTCAGTAAAGACTCCAGACTTACAATGTACTGTGAACATTCTGGTAAATTGCCTTCAAAGCTCCCATATTTTTCTAAGGGTATCATTTTGGAATTCTGGTAGTATTGTTTTGGCATCCAGCATTTATTCTGTGCCTTTCCTCACAGGGTCTCATGTAGCTACCATGCCATCTGTGTTTTATCTTAATTTCAGGCATGGTCTATTCATTGAAACTTGAATTGGACGACAGTCTGCAGTTGTATCTTTTTTTTTAATGTCTGGTAGGGCTGTGTATAGATAGGAAAATCTCATTCTATTACAGATAGTTTTTCTATTCCTCTTCTTCATTTTTGGCCACCATAAACTTCAGGTTTTTAAGTATCATTCCTTCTTTCACAGCACATGAAGGTCATCCAGTCCTTGCTATCTCTACTCCTCGATCAACCCTGTTTTCCCTCATTTTTACTACCTCCCATATGCATAGTCATGACAGTTTAAGAAAAGAAAAAATATATCCTGGTTGACTGCTGTGACAAATGTTCATTCATTATTTCATGCATAATTAAATTATTTCCTTAATTGTATCCAATTAATTTTTAAACTTTTTTTACATTCAAATTAAGACACTTGACTTCCAGTAAGAGAAGTTTCTCAGAATTATGAAGGACTGAAACCACACTTCTTGTGTTTCACATTGAAACTAAAAGGGAAAGTTCAGAAAGTATACCTGAAAAAAAACCAAGGAGAATCCATGAGGAAAATATCCTTTGGTGTTCAAAGTGCACTTAGAGCCCAAGTCCTACCATTTTTATGCATAGTTAGACACCTCGATGAAGCTACTGATAAGAAGAGCATAAATCATACCTAATAACTGAATGCATCTAAAATTTGGGGTCACATCTGTCTGCCTTGCTACATCTGGCAGAGTGTAATAATTAGGTTTTCTCACAAAGAAGGGAATTACAAAAAAATTGTATTTGTAGAGATTATTATCCCTTCAAGAGATTTCAGATCCATTTTTAATTGATGTAAATAACAGCTCTGCTGAAGCCAGTTGAACCCTGCTGTTAGCTGCCTGCAGGGAATGTGTCCTTCCATTCCCAGGTCAGATTTGACAAGAGTTGCGTGACCCATGGTTGTTTTTTCTTTGACATTCTCCAAAACATTTGTTATAATTTTGTCTTGGTGAGAGGGCTTCTTGACTCAGTTTTGATTTAAATTTTTTTAAAACAAGAAATAGTTAAAGTAGACAGAAAATTTAAAGCACATTTGTTTACATAGATAATGAAATGTTTCACTAAAACCGTCAGAAGTATTTAGTTTTGGACTAAAACATTTCCCTACAATTATCACTGTCTAATTCTGTTCAAAGGCACAAAATGCCTGTCTACATCTAGTACATTTATAGAGAATGAGAGTGTGTTTTGAACTCATAAAAAAAAAGTTTCTTCACTCTGGGTAAGTAAAATACTAGAGAAGAAGAAATTGATATGTCTTTTTATGGCTTTTTTGCATATAGTTGCATTCCATCTTGAATACAAAGTCAAATGCAGTATAGCTGCTGTTTGTCCCCTACATTTCCCCACACAGGGACTGTGTCAGGTGACACAATGCTGTGCGCAGAAAGCAGCTACAGTAGATTGAACAAGAGAAGGATTTTGCCCTCATTCATTTGCTTTTAAAGGATGGTGTCCAGGGTGAAGGATGAGTGTTTATTAATGTGTAGGGAAGAAGGTCAAGAAAAGGTTTGTTTGTTTTCATAGAATCAAGCCCAGAAATACTTTTGTACAAATCTGTTGTGCCAAATCCAGCCTTATAACGCTAGGATTGATCAGAGAAAAGAAAAAAAAACAACCCAATGGGAACCGAATTTGCAATGTTATCGTATGGGAAGGAATGCCTTCTTGACCCCAAGTTTATGTCCTGAAGAATAAAACCTGATAGAAGCTGTCAGTGTTATCTTAAGCTCCAGAGCTGTGAGGATTATTTCTACTGAGGATCTTAATATTGGTCTCTGGCTTCACACAAGAAATGACACTTATGTAAGGAGATAGCAAGAGCTTTAAGAATTAAAATGAACTTAAACCGCAGGCTCTGTAGGCTATGGATGCACTTTCTGTCTGGATTCACACACACACTGATACATTTTCCATTGCTTCTTTAACTTTCACCAGAAAACAAGTGAAAACTCAAAGGCCAGATGCGGGAGCAGGGTTGTCTTTCCTGTATGCCGTCCAATATCTGGTGGGAGAGGGTAACTAGGAGAGGATAATTATGGTTTCAAAGTTCCCTATTTCTATTAGTGAGAGTTTGTGCCTTGTATCCCCAATGCCTCTGCTACCCCTGAGGGGAGCTGTGCTTTTCAAGAGAAGGAAGTCAGGCTTTGGAGCCTGCAAAGGACATGGGGAGCAGTAGGTTGCCACTGGTCCTGAACAAAGAGTCAGGGGAATAATTTTGTCAAAAATGATGGCAACAGAGTCCTTCTTCTTACCTTAAACACAGGTCTTAAACTGGGAGGTTCAGAACACATGAAACTAGAGACACTGAAAAAGGTGGGTGGCAAAGAGGAGCACAGAAATTATGTTGGATGAGAAGGTGAAAACTTCACATCAGTTGAACAATCAGGATGTGTGCTGGCCAAAACCTTTTCTCTATGCCTCCACCTCAGCATGTCTCAGGAAGGACCAGCCAGGAAAGGGAAATATCTGGCAAACTGCAGGTGGAGATTGATAGCTCAAGGACAAATTAGGTTAGCATTTCCCTGTAGCTCACTGCTGGAGACCTAGGCTTTGGCTTTCTGTTACAGAAAAATCTTTTGGAGGACACTAAAAACTGTCCCAGATAAACAGGGGAAATTAAGAACTATTTAAACATCTCTCATTTCTTGCATATTTTCCACTGGGAACTAGGAATTAAGGGAGATTTCTTAAGGAGAATGGCTGAATGCCCTAAGAAAAGAAGAAAAAAAAATAAAAAAGGGGAAAAAAAAACGGTTGTCAATCCTGGATCTCTCTAAGCAATTTAAGGGAACTGCGATAAAATACTTTCCTAATAATTACCGTCACAGCTGCTTGCTTGGCTAGATGGAAATTTTTTTTGTTGATACAGAATAATTTTTGCAGTTTCCTATGACTGTGAAAGTTCTTTCTAATATACTTTTAGCAGCTTTAGAGTTTACTGTCTTTGCAAAACTAGGCTTTTCAAATGAAAGAAATTATTTTTGTTCAGTTATGAGGAGTCATCCGTAAGATATCCAGCATAAGACATCCTACAATGCTCTGTTGTTCAGTAATGCTGTTCTCATTTAAAACTTCATAATGAAGGGTCTCAGCAGGCTCTAGAAAATCTCTGTGTTTAGCCCTTGATCTTCCAGTGTTGGCTTAGAGTACATGTACAGGTCAAACTGCAGTGCTCACAATTCCTTATTCCTATTATTAAGATCTTTAAAACTCAGTTCAAGGGTCTTTAGACATCTAGAAATGTTGTCTTGCAGTAAGTACTCAACATTAAATATTGGTCTAAATTTCTTAATCATCCCTTTTAATTACAAATTGGTGGTATTCATCCTCACAGTGTCTTCCTAAAGATTTAAATGGTATCTATTGAGAAATATATTTTATGATAATAAAATAAGAGCTGAATAATAGAATTACATTGTTAGGAGGGTAATATAAGGCAGGAATCATTTCATAATAGTTGTAGTGTAATTAGTTTAAAATTATGTAAGCAGTTCATGTGTAATTTTTTTCTTTTAAATGGATTCAGTTTGCACGGAATATTAAAGCAATGAGCTGTCATGCACTGTAAGAGAATAACATGGATAGACACACAATGAAGCAGAGTATTTCATAAACACTCACTGGAATATTTTTAAATAGTCCAATATCAAAAAAAGACTAGTTAGAAGAATACTCAGAAGTTATGAATTGTAAGCAAATATATTTATTAAGCTGTTGACACCTGAGATACAAAAATTTCTATTGTCTGCAAATCCTAGAATAGCAGCAGAAGTTTGCTGATGCTGTAGTATCTAAATAGAATCTTAGAAAGTTGGAAAGATTATAGAAACACTTCAATGTCATAATAAGAAAATGCAGGAGAGAAGTACATATTATAGATTAAAAAAATCGCCCTGCTTGTACATTTTAGGCAAGCCTGTCTATATATCATTTATGGATAAACTGAATAAATCAGAAAAATATATTTAATCTTTTCTCTTTTTCCCCTGTTGAAGAAACCTCCAGAGTAAAAGGCAAATTGAACTCACCCAAAAACCCAAAGTTATCTATATAAAGGGATTTGGTTCTTTCTCACCAGTCTAAAATTTTTCCATAGAACTGAGTTAAAATAACAAACTCATGGGAATTACAAAAAAATGAAGAAGCATTTTGAAATCTGTGTTATCTCTAATTAATAATGTAATATCAGAACAAAGACCAGATTTTTTTCATCATTCCCAGCTCTCTCTTTCATGCAAAAAAAAATATTTCCTGGGTTCACTGGCTCTAATACCTTCCAATTTATCAGACCTTCTTGAGAGATTT
>VXBB01024002.1:668565-683899 GCA_013399915.1 Illadopsis cleaveri
AAAAAAAGAAAGAAAAAAAAAAGAAAGGAGGTATTTTGCAATGCCTGGTGTCTAGAAATCTAATGGGCTGTAAGAATTTGAAGCTCCAAATAAATGCAAGAGATCTTTTAGTGACCAAACTTTTCCAACCAGAGGCTATGAGGGAAAATCTCTCATTCTCCCTTGGAGTCCATGAAGAGAGACAATGGTAAGCAAAGTTCTCAAACTAGCAAAATCAGTCATCTTAGGAGTGGAAGACTAAAATTTTTTCCCCTTGCTATTTAAAATTATGTCATAGACTTAAAAAAAGAAAGAACAATTTTAATGGAAAAATAGGAATCCATTCCAGAATTACCAGGGTCTCATGTTTGTCCATCTCTCCAGCGAGTTCCCTAGTCTCAATGTGACAGGGTGAAATATATTTTTCCAATGTCTCTTAATGACTGCCCATGATGTCATGTGTCTGTTTCACTCCTTATGGGACAGCATCTGTCCTTCTCGAGGTTATCTGAACCACCAGTGTTTCCTTTCCAATTCAGAAAAGGGTGGAAAGAACAGTTACAGAGGAGGACAAGACTGGTAGATTGGTAACTCTAGGGCATTCCTACTGATTACCAGTAGGAATGTTAGAGAAGAACTGTCTGCTGCTCAAGAATTTTTAAGAACTTGGATAGAAGAAAAGTAGGAAAGAAATAAAACTAAGCAAAATTTTGGATGGGAAAGGTGTTAGCTTGTTTCTCATGAACATTTCCTCTACAGGAGTCTCTTCACATTTTGGATGGGAAGGCTATTAACTTGTTTCTCATGAACATTTCCGCTGCAGGAGTCTCTGCCCTGATTGAGAGTTAGAAATTAGATTCACAGGCAGAAAATAAAGATGAATAAAAAACTAGTGAGGAAAAGAAACACAAATCCAACAAACCAAAAGATCTTCTCTCTGGCAATTTTTCTAGAATATCTTTGTGAATACCTGATGGAAAAACAACAGCATAATGTGGAATATCAGAATTTATTTTCTGCTAAAAGGAGAAGGAGGATATTTTACTAAGAAGGTTTTTTTTTCCTAAATCTGCCTTTAGCAATCCAAAACTTTGTTACAGCAAAGAGCACTACATGTTTATATATATATATACATATATGTGTGTGTGTACATATAGCTTTGATATAGCTTTAAGGACATTTTAGTCTTTTTCTCCCTCCCTTCTCTCTTTCCATCTCTTTCCCACCTGTTTGGTTTAGCAGTTCTGTTTCACTTCCAGCAATTATGTATTATGCATGTGCAATTCAGCAATGTTAACAAGAGTTCTGCAGCATGCTATCTTTGTGCAT
Organism: Illadopsis cleaveri; assembly: GCA_013399915.1. NCBI lineage: Eukaryota > Metazoa > Chordata > Aves > Passeriformes > Timaliidae > Illadopsis > Illadopsis cleaveri. Next base: position 669,874 of record VXBB01024002.1, read on the forward strand.
AAGTACTCCTCTTGAAAGCATAAAATCAGATTGCAATTGTTTAATAACAGCTGCTTTTGTAATAACAAAAGAAATTAGAGTCTCTGAGACATTTTTATGGGGACATAAGCCCTGTAGATACTTTGTTGGTTTTTTATTAATATCATGATTCTTTGGTTATACGCAGAAAAATATTTAAAATAATTATTTGTTTTGCCTGGAAATTGTCCTTTCCTATGTGTTCAATGCTCAGTATAAGTTACCAGTTTGGTTAATGTTACACTTGCTTGATTTATACTACTGGCTTTGCTTATATTGGTAGGTATATTTCTTAACAACCTACAAACCAAAGTCTTAAAATACTAGAGCTTTGCTAACATTTTAATGCAATGAAAATGTATTGGTTTTAGAGAGGATATTTTTCAGACCTTGTAACAGGAATTAGACTGTTCGGATTTTTTTTATTACTCCCAAATCTCTAATTTTGGTGTTCTAAATGTACTGGAAAGACAATTTTTGCCTTCAATTGAGAATGTTTGGACATGTGTGACTGCTAAATGTGAAATAGATTTCATAGGAAAATAATAAAAAGGAAAATCTCAACTATGATGGGCATTTAGGTACCAATAAAACATTAACAGGAGGATGTCAGTGCTAGAGGTTGGTGGCTCAGAAATTCATTGATAGATGGAAAGGAGTAAACACATTTTGTCTTTTTGTCTTTCTTCAAAGTATGCAAATGTAACATTGGCCTTCCAGGAGGCATTTCTGGCTTAGAGAGCTATTCCTGGTTTTGGGGGAAAAACAGAAAAACAAAAGAAAGAAAAAACCACTCCAGCAGTCTCTCTCTCTCTCTTTTTTCTTTTTCTTTTTCTTTTTCTTTTTCTTTTTCTTTTTCTTTTTCTTTTTCTTTTTCTAATCACTCTTTGAGCTTTAAAGGTGGAATGGAAGAGGAAGGAAGAGAGAGGAAGGAAGAGGAGCGCATCTGGACAGGCAATAACTATAAAGAGTCCAAAAACTCTTAGCACATTCCTGTATAAAATAGAAACCAACCAGTGAGATGTGAGAAAAAATATGATCCTTTATCTGTCAACAGTCCAACAATACAGACGAAACAAAGACATTTAAAAAATCTTGTAGTGCAATTTTTTACTTCTACAGATTATTTTTTCCTTTTTAAAACCTGAGCAACTTAGTAAAGATAAAATAATTCACTTAATATCCCAGAGCTGCAGAATGTGCACTTTAATATTTTTCTTCATTTTCTTCACTAGAAATATTTCTTGTCTGAAGCCCAATTCCTACAACATCAGCAAAGCAAGGAGAAAAGCCCAGAGTCCAACTTTGACAGCGTGTCTGTTTCTTCATTTTGCATTTGGAGCAGCTCTGATCTAGGAGCAGACTTTGACTGTGTGAGGAGTGGGGATGGGACCCGGGGTAACTCAGGCTCCCTTTCTGTGCCGCTGCTGACAGCGGAGCCGGGTAAATGACAGAGCGGGAGCCGGAGGGTGTCAGACACACGGCAGCAGCTGTCACCGGCTCCTCGCTGCGACTGCGTGCGGGGGACTTCAAAAGCTGCAGTTCTCCAGGGATTCCTTGAACTTGTCTTCGTTTTTCCTTTTGTTGTTATTGTTGCTCTTTCTCCGTTCTTGACTCTCTGCTTGGCTTTCCCGTATTGCTGCATATTCTTCTCATCCCTTCTGAGTCAAAATGGGAAGCTGTGAATATCTTCTGGTCCCGTGTTCTTCAGAGGATGTGAATTTTTAGTCAGTATTATCATCCATAATCATCATTATTTTGTTGCATTTATGTAGTGCTGCTGGTCTGGCTAATGGTTTTAGAAAATGAGGGAAAGGAAGTCCTAGCCTAGAGGATTTTACAGTCTATTTGTGAGATGAGCAACATCACAGTCAGCACAGTCTGGGAGCTGAGGAGAGTGCTGGGATAATGAAGCCACAGGAAAAGAAAGAATAATTTAGAGCATGTTTTCCTCTTAACTTGTCTGTTTATTGACTTGCCTTACCTTGCAACAAAAAACTTCTGTGGGTTTGTCTGGTCAGGCGTGAAATTGGCAGCAGAAACGTAGAAAGATAAACACAAAGGCCAAAAATCCCCAGACAGACTTCATGCACTTAAATTCAACTCAGAGTGACACAGTCAGGGCCACCAGTGCTTTTTTGAAGGTATTCTCCTTTGGATTTGTAAACTTAGGAAAGCAGAAATTACCAGTCGGGTGTGGAAGTGAGCCCATCTCAGCCAGTATCACGTCTTAGACCACTTGGTTTAGAGATGAGGACCTCTCTAGTTGACAGATTTGTGGTTATCTGTACTAAGAATAGGTCTGGTCTCTAATAGCTGCAGACACAGAGGTCACTGCAAACTTTTAAATTGCAAAACCTGTATTTTTTCATGGTACCCATCCATACCTTCTCTCTTGTGACAGAAGTGGCTATAGGAAAGGGAATTAAACCACTTTAAAAGACTACAATTTTCTTGGTTGATAGCCCTAGGACAGCGTCAGCAGACATGCTGCTGGCACAGGTAATCCACTTAACGTAAGAGTAACAAAATTTTTGCAAATGAATGAGTCGTTGGAATAAATGCGGGCATCCAGGAGTGGTTGTAAAATAGATGGAATGGAAACAACCAGTGTATTTGCACTGTGGGAATCTCCTGGTTTTACCAAAGGGACAAGCTGGTCTAGACAGGGACAAGAGCTGCAGAAATGTAATGCAATCCAGGAGCAAGTAAAAGTGTCTTCTTTCCTAATGTGTTGGTCAGAAAATTGAGGGGAGGTGATTTTTTTGGGCTCTATCTGAAGATCACGTGCAAATTTCAACTGAGGAAGGAGATGGCTCTGACTGCTTAATGGAGCTTGGTGCCATGGACAGATTAAACACACTTCCATCTGTTTCTGGGTGCAATTCAGTACAATTTAAGGCAGAACACGATCTTCGGTGTCATTCCCCCTTCCCCACCACACACACGTGCACTAAGATCAATGGAGATTTGCAAAGGTTTCAATTTGTTGGAATTTGTGATGGGACTTAGGCATTTTCCCAAGTAATGAATAATTTGACTCCCACTTCAGGTTAAAATTGTAAAATACTCAGCCTTTTTCACAGTGATCATCCTGATGGATCTTTTTTTCTTTACAGAGAAGGCAAAGACTGTGTACAGCAAGACAAAGTAGCTTACAGAGCATTTGTGTAAAATTTATTCTGATTTTTTTTCCACAAAAGCTTTTAAGAATGCCCCTTTTAGAAGAATGCTAGGAGAAAAACGTTTATCTCTGGGTTAGAAAAATCCCCTTGCATATTTGCTGAGTTATCAAGATGCCCTCTATGTTCATGTTCTCATTCTTTAAATTATATTTCTTCTGACAAACTCATTTTCAGTCACAGTAATGAGCAGATAAACAAGGGGTAGCAGCGGATAGCTGCAGAGTGAATAGAATAATTCAGAAGGGGAACTTTTTTCCCTGAAGAGCATGTCAGCTCCTAAAAATTTATGCATCTAGCCTTGAGATATGCAAGCCATATGCATAAATAAATAAGCTTTTAAATACATACCATAGGTTTTGGCAGTGCTGGAGACACCGGGTGGGGGGAAAATCTGAAAAAAAATTCAAATTTTTCTGACTATTGAAGATGTACAATTATTGGGTGTAGTAATTAGACAATGAAGCTGTCCCTAATAAATCTGTCTTATGGCTCTTGGAACTTTGGCAGCCATGAACATGGGGTTTTTATCGAACGCCTTACAGTCTTCTGCTGAGCATATTATCAGCTGACAAAATTTTGAAGAGGAACGTGTCCATCCCATAACTTCACTATCAGAGGCAGAAGAGACAGAAGTTAACATTAGGAGGTACATTGCCTTTTCAACAAACTAGGTGTGACACCCACTCAAATCTTCTAGCAGTAGTGCCTCAAGCAGAAAAGCTCTGAAGTCTTTGAATCACCTGACTCACTGCAAGGAACTATTTGGGTGCTTTAATTTAGAGATGTGTTTATCTGCTTTGTAGAACAGGGATCCTGAAGCATTCTGCAGTATTTCTGGGATCAGACTGAAATTTTGAAACTAATTTTCTTCTTTCATCACACCAATAACATCAGTGTGACTCTAACCACTTGCACTATAAAGGGACAGAAAAACAATCACAGATTCTCCAATCACTCTCCTGGTTTTTGTCTTTGGGTTGGACACATCACCAATGCAGTTTTATTCCTGAAGACCTGGGGCACCATGTTGGCCAACAGAGAGTACATGTTGCATGCAGTCAGAATAAAGTTGCAATTTCTTTTCTACCATCCTGTAGCATCTGTTTTGGTAGAGAACTCAACCACCTCCATTGCTTTTTTTGGGACAACTTCCATTCCTACACGATTGGTGTAAAAATATCTGTATTTGAAAAGAAAACTAAATTCACCCTTTATCTCAAGTCAATTTTCTCAGCAGCTTTTGAGGGTGATTTCTGAAGATTAAGTATAAATATCCAAAGGATTTAGATTGACAGTAAGAGACTCTGGATTGAAATGAAAACAGGGAAAAATATAAAAAGATAAATTTATGATCTTATAATTCTGTTGAGTCCCAGCAAGCTAGAGCACATAAACTTTTAAATGCTAACATAGGGATTTTAAAATCAATGGAGTGTTTAATAGAATTCTGTACAATGCATGCAAAGTTGGGGAAATGTGGCAACAGGCAAATTTGGAATGAGTGAAACCTCGAATGTGGCTTGGTTACATAATTAAAACTAGACAAACAAAGGAAAATGTCAATAATCCAACCAAGAAGTCACACAAATATAGATTGGTGTCTCACTATCAAGGTAAAAAAAAATTAACTAATCAAAACAAGCCCACAGCTTGGAAAGGAGATGGCATTTTGGAAACCAATAAGAATAAAAAAGATTTTAAGTAAGAGTCATATATGAACTGCTCAAATTATGCACTGAATTCCCCAGTATATGATTCATTTGAGGGAGCACCCGGGATGACCATCCTGACACACACATCCTATGTCTGCCCTCAAGGGTGTCCAGCACTAAATGTAAGGTTTTCCCTCCTAAGAGACCTGGAGGAGGGGAAAAAAAAAAAAAAAAAAAAGTGAGGAATGCAGACATGATGCTGTTACAGAAGAGGAATTATTTCTTTAGATGACCTTGTCTATGATGTGGTTGGGAGGTCTGAGGCTGAGAGGTTGGCAAAGATGTCTTAAATTCAAGATATTTACATTTTGGCAAACCAAGAAAAAATCCAGCAACAGTCATACGGATAACAGACCAATCCTTTCTATCACAGAACTTATCTTTCCTACAGAAAGAAACATTCTTCACCTTTTTCTCTAGCTCATGCCCTGATGTGCCTTTGGAAAACCAAATGGGATGGTTTTCCTCTGGACCCTGCCTGGCCCCTATGACAACAGCAAAGTGGAATTTATCATGTACAATTAGGTCCAGCTGAGAGACTGTCTTGTCATGGAGACACTGCCTCAGTTTCTGATTCAGCTACTCTTGTTATGGGATCACGACTGATATTCCCAGTTTTTTCTGTCTTCCTCTTGTCCTCTGACATGGCAAAGATTCATCCTCACTGCAACTCAGCAGCATCCTCAACCAGGCTGGGGCATCTCACTGGAACAGCAGTTGCATTGCATTGCTCTGTGTGAGAGCTACAGTAACAGAAATGTGGCTGATCTTATGAGTTTTAGGAATTAAAATGTACTCTGCAAATAAGAGGTTTGAGGAATAGCTATTTTCACAGATTATGAGGTACTTTAAAAAGAAGTGCTTGGATTAAAGGAGTCTAGGTTTTATTTTAGGAGTCAAAGACATGTCATACCTTTTTAGCAAAATGTGATTAATGCAAAATTTTGCAGTTGATTCCTAATATTAATATGACAAACCGGGCAGAAGTGGATAAAAATCCAGTCATCTGGATATTTCACTTCCCCATCTACTAATCCCTCTCTGAATGAGAGGCATCAGATACAATTTTCAAGTAACATCACATGAGCTGGTACTTAACAGTTCTCTTTTTTGGCTGAACAGCAGTAGTTCTGCTAAGATTTAGTCCAATGAATTTATTTCAGCAGAAGACTCTCGGGTCTAGGAAATGGCCCCAGAGAATTCTGGTTTTGTTGGAATTTGGGTCTCAAAGCACAGCTTCAGTGTGAATTCTTCCATGCCATATGAAGGCTGTATTTACATGGTGACAGTCTCTTCTGTAAGGCCACCAAGGATATCTATGTGGTCCTGGCTGTTTTTATGGTCCTTTCAGAAAGGTGTTATTGTGAGATCTTTAGCTTCTGCTATGTTTGTAGAAAACTGCCCAACAAATCCCAAAGAAGAGATGGGGAAGGGCTGGTACCCCATCCCCACCCCAGACTACTCCAAACATTCATTAATACAGTCACACCTCTTCCTTAAACCAGGTGAAAGGTCTGTACACTGTCCATGCTCAAAAATTTATTTCATACAAGCAGCTTAAACTCCTAAAACAAACCAATTTTCTCTCCTGTCTAAAAATAACATTGTTATACATCACGGCCAGTACTTCTTCTTTCCCCAAACTGAAAAATAATTAAGAGCTTCATCGTTTCCCTCCATCTCCCTGCCCAGCTCTACAATATCTCAGTCCATTTTTGCATTGCTATTACCAATTTTAATTCATCCATATTAATCCTGTGGTCACCTTCAACAATTTCAGTGCAGTCAGTCCATGAGATGAGCCCCTAAGTCTCAGATGAATTGTAGGACAGGGTTTTTTTTGGGTTTTTTCATTGCTGACGTTCTTAAAGAAAAATAGTATTTTGCCCAAAGAAGGATGAAAATACATTTTCCGGACAGGCAGAGAGGGAACATTTTGTTATGATTGAAAAAAGTCTCAAAAGTTGTGGGGATAAAAAACGATGAAATTGGGATGCAAAAATATTGAGAAGAGGTTAGGTGAACTCACTGCACAAGCAAAGTGCCAATACTCTGGGGCTGTTTCTGGCAGCATGGATGTTTAACAGGGATTTTGCATGGTATATGTTTCTGATCTCACGCATACATATACTCACGCACTTATTGTAGCATTAACACATCAGAGCTTGTCCTTTAAGGCCCACGAATCACCTGCCATGATTACACTGCACACAAGAACAGGGGTGAATGCTCACATGGGGGACTCTCTGTACCTTAGGGAGTTCACTGTAGGTAGCTGTAGGTAAGGCTCTGAGTAAGAATCCAAAAGATAAACTGATATGGACTCACAGGGGAAAGGAGATAACACTCACTGTGGTTACTGAGCATTGAAAGCACCACAGAATCCCTGTGATGCCTCTAATTGAAGGAACAAATTGAAAACTGTTTTTTTCTACATACACACACAAAATTACACCTTGATTTATCCCCTAATCTGGGAATGAACCAGGAATTCTGGCTGCACACAGGGTGCAGTGTCCTTAAGAACAAAGTCCCTTAAGGCTGGTCATATATACATATATATTATACATGTAGTGTCACTGAATGCAGTCAGTTCCTCTTAGATGTGAGTACTGGTTAACCAGCAGGATGCCAAAATCTGTCTGCTCATTGCTGACTCTCAATTCATGTTTGATCAAAGCCCCACTGATACATCTATCAAACTCGTTGCTAACTTAATCCCTACTGCTCGCATTTCAAGTGACTGATTCATTTCCCCCTGTTATGTTCAGCCTGCTGTAAACACCAGCACTTTCTGTAAGCCTCTCTCTTCACCCTGCTGTTTAGTAATCTCCCCAGATTTTTTTCCATGAAAAATGTATTCATATTTCCGGAAATTTTCATGCTTATAGTTTTTGTCATTTAAGCCCACCTAGCCTGTTGCCCTCTGCTACCTTCTCTGTTGCCTACTTGTGCCCCAATGATAAGAGCAAATGCTCATCTCTCTGGATTTTCATGCTTCCTTTTCACACGTGCTTCTACTTACATCCCACAATTTGCAAGTTGTCAGTATGAAAAATTATTATATATAATGACTATCTGTGACAAATTTGTCCCATTTTTGGGATCAAACCCAATCTCTTCATCACATAAACATTTATTTTCCTTCATTCTCAATTTACTAAATAATAAGACTGGTTGATGCTTTAATGTATGGATTCAATTAACTATTATGTCTCTAGGCATTTTTTAAGGTATAACTTGACTAATCCTTTTCAGAGATGTGTGATACATCCTCAGGCAAAAAATCTGCTTGTATATTTTCTAACTCCTGAGCCTTCATGCAAAGTTTGAGTATTGCCTCTTAATCCTTCTCATTTAACATTTTATTTATTCATTGTTTTACAATAGCTGTTATGTCATAAGACTGACTAGGACTAGGCAAGAATATTTTGAAGAACAGTCTAGTTAAAGACAACAAAAATGTCCATAAACCAGGGGTTCAGTTGTGGAGATGCATTTTATATATATATATAAACACTACGTAGATATATTTGTGTATATAGATTATATTTAATTATATTATAATTATATTTAATATATCATGTATTGTATTGTTACTGTTATGTTTTATTATTATTATTTTAGGGAAGCAAGTAATCAATCAACACATACGGTATTGGGAATATATATAAGCTCCCCATAAAAATGATTGAGATTAAAAACAATTTAAAAATCCAGGATGTATAAATTCATATTATGACAATTGGATTTTGAAAGAAATCTTGTGGGTTTTTTTTTTTTTTTTTTTGTATTTGTAATGGCCAGAATGAAAGTCCTCGTGATTGATGTTAGCTTTCAATTCTATGACTTGTTCCAGTTTGTGTCACAATATTTGACTGATGTAGGAGTGTATTGTTCTTTGTTTGGATTTTTTTTACTCAGTGATGTGTGACAGCATCACTTTGAAATCAGTACAGAAGCAGGGCACCATGTCAGCTTGATTTATTTAGCTGTTTTTCTGTTAACACTCCTCATCATGTTGGTAGAATGATCAGGTAGCTGGCACTAACGTCATTATGCAAGGGGCATTTTAATCATTCAACAAATACATATAATATTGCAAAAAAAGTAGTTTCCTCACATTTGGGAAGATGTTTGCAGGAAGTTATCCAAGACATGTCAATCAGCAAGAGTGGATAAGACCTGTTGGATGAGCTATCTTATTTTGCAAAATAACCACATATTTTTCAAGCTGCTGAGTCACAAGGAAATACTGATTTCAGTAGTAGTCTTTTACACAAAGTGAGTTTTCACTAGTTTTCCTCAGAAGACAGACTCCAGTACATGTAGACTAATAATTTGTACTGCATTTCTGGCAGTTGCATTTCCCTGGACATTATGGTATATGGATTACAAATTAGTCACTGATATTACTCAGTAATTTAAATAGGGCAAAGAAAGCAGCACTTAAAGATCTTTTCCCTGGTTTGAGTTTTTATTATCAATTGTCATTGTACTCGGGTCTGGTTTATATTGACAGTATATATTGCCACTGGTGGGCTTATTCTTGAGTCCTTTGCACCAGCAATCACAATATTAATTTTGACAGTTTTCAAGACCATTTGATATTTTATGAATTCTTTTAATCCTTGAATGAAATTGCCTCCAGTCTTATGAAAGAGCTCATCAACCTTGCTGTATCCAAACAACTGTAGGTAGGATGATCTGTAAGTTTAGTTTGAAAGAAGGGGCAAGATGTCTGCTGATTGCACTGGGAATATCTCACAAGTGTCAAGTCTTCATTGAGTGTAACTTAAATATCAGTTTTTCTGATTAATTTACATAGGTGTCACCAGCTTGTTCAGGTTTTCAGTTAATTCCTCCCACCACCTCCCACTCCAATTCCAAATGGCTAGAATTAGAAAACAGAATTTCATTCTGAGCTGCAAATGCACAGCTCAAGAGGGCAGGTAGAAACGTCCATTGCAGAGAATGCACATGAACAGTTTCACTCACTGACAGGAGTGTCCCACATTTCCAAGGAATGACTTCAGTAATTTTATTTCCCAAACTCTTCGAAGCACAGAAGAAATTTGATAGAGAGTTCTCTTCACTCTTATTATTCTCTCTTATACTTTTTCTTTGATGCTTCTAAGTGTTTATTAATGTTATACTGCGATAATTTGAAGGGATAATTTTTCTCTATTTGTATGGAGAGACCATCATCTGGTATAGTATATTACTACTATGGTATTAAATAAGATTAAAAAAAAAAAAATCCTTTACTCTAAACTTTCCTATTCTACCAGTGGTATGCAGTTGTTTTCCTTTTATTTATTTTTTTAAATTCTTGATGGTGAAGAGACTTTCCCATGGGATATGAGAACAATTTTGAAACAAACATAAGAAAAATCTGACTTCATCTGTATATTTTGATCATTTCATCAATCGTGTGGTGCCCTTGAGTAAATATTTTCTTTGAAGTGTTTCATTGCCATCATTCCTCACATCCTCTGCAGTATGAGGTTTTTCAGCTCTCTCATGAAAGCTTCATATATATTCATCTTAAAGAAGCTCACACTGCACCACTGATCCTTGCTTTGCTCTCACCTATAATTCTTTTACGCTTAATAGATTTTATCCATGGACAAGTATTGTTTTAGGCTTTTTGCCAATGTTTAGTCCTGTGAGCCAATTTTCTACATAAAGCAGTTACAGCAGATGTCTGTGAAGAATATTCTGGCCTTCACTTATACTGAGAGATCTAAACCAGCAGGCCTGCATAGAGCAATATGTGGTGTTAAGAAGACACAAATGATTCTTGGACACAAACCAAATGTTTTAACTTTTGTAAAGTAGTATTCAAACTAGAAACTGTTGAGTTTCCACTTTTCTTTACCTAACCACTTTGAGAATGAAGGGAATTTCCACATTTCTCAGACTACTTTGTCCCTGTGGCTGGTGCAGTGTGGACTTGGACAGTCTGTGCCAAAGCTCCCTGTTAGCTCCTCATAATAAGAATGAGAGAGAGCTGAGTCATAGCCACAGTTCAGTTACAAAGTGGGCAAAGGGATGCTGAGATCTACACACTCTGAGAACCTGTGAGAATCTAGATGGATGTCCTTGTTTTTTCATACATTTATTGTGGGGAAAGATGGGGGGTGGGTGTTTTTTGTTTGTCTCCTCTCTGTTGTTTCTAAAGTTGATATCCTGAAAAACAGGAACACGCTATTCCAAAGTGTTCCTCACCTCCCACATTAGTTTAACAGATCCTGCACAAACATTTTGTATAGCAGGGAAAAAAAACCAAACTAATCCTTAGGATAACCTGAACAACCTTTCAATAGACAGCATACTAATAAAGTTGAAAAATATTTGGAAAAGCAAAGCTGCAAATCAAAAAGCATTCATTTCAGAAACAGAGATGATCAGAGAGGACTCTGGGAAGAAATACATCAACAAATGCAAGCTATTAAACTTTATCTTTTTTTTGTTGAGTTTCAGAAATGTTACATGGTGATTGTTTCACCTGTTTTCAGGCTGGGTATATGGAGTCTCAGTAACTGGAGAGGGAATATTAAAAGCATGTGGCATTCGAATGGCAGATAGAGAACCAGGAGCCATTTCTCTGAAGTTTTACTCTATCCCCTCTAAAATAGTATTTTTTGAGAGACAGATAGTAGTTCTATATATTTATATAGATGTTTATGTTTGTGCTTAAGAATACTCTGAATCATATCAATTATGAGAAATATATTAAATGCACTGGTGCCAAATCGATTTATGTCAAGTATTATTGATTTCAGTGAAGTTTCAGCTCAAGATATTTGTGTGGTTTATTTGTTCATTATTTTTACTTGTGGAATTTCTAAAATCTAATTTAGAAAAGGATTAATCTTTATGTCAAGTAAAATGTTTTTATTTTAAACATTTTTAGCCTTAAAAACTACAAGTGGAAGACACAAATTGTGGATTAAAACAGTTTAATTATTTTTTTCAACATGTTTCATTTCAACAAAATGAAATTAAGTATTTCAATTGCATAGAATTTTTTAATATAAAAGTGTTGAAAACAGAATGACTTCACAAAATGTTGCATTTTCTACTTTCATCAGAAAGGAGGCGAAAGTGAAAAATAGGTGGAAAATGTTGTTTCCTACTACCTTTCCAGAAATGTGGTTCTCTCATCAAGCTCTTCAGATTCCCAGAATCATGGTGAATAGCAGTTAACTTCAACTCCATGTAAAATAGGCTCCATGTGACCCTTTTTGACCCTAAGAAATTTTTTAAAAGCCCTGACCAAAATCACAACGGACCTGGTAAGTGTTTTTTTCTCTTTTAGACTGGAAGTGATAATTGATAACTAGAGGGGGAAGTCTGGTTGTTATTAAACAACAAGAATCAGCAGGAAGTTAAGAAAATCAGTAATTGCTTTTTTACAGCAGAGAAAGTCCCTCCACCTGGTGTAGAAACATGCAAAGCACCATGGCAGAACAACTATTTTGGAAGATAAGCAATAGAGACTCCTTTGCACTTTTGAAACACCGTCTCTGCTACAATTTAGGATGTTTTTGGATCCTGGCTATGGCTGAGGAATTCTTGGGGTGATAAGGTGAGTGTTAATGACCAGTCAGGGACTTCAGTGCATCAGGAAAAATGTATGGTCTGGACACATGGGACTGACCAGCTGCCTTGGTGACCTGACCAGATGTGACAGTCTGTGTGGTGGTGAATTCAGCAAGCCTGGTGACAGGGTTGGGAGCCAGAACAAACTATGCCTTGCATGAGGGAGAAAAAGCTTGGAAATTTCAGTCTATTTTGATTTTTATTGTTCTTTGTTTTGCTGCCACCACCCTGCACTCCTAATGGCAAGGATTATTTTTGCTTTAATTCCAGACCAAAATGAATGAACCGTTGTAGCTTCAGTAGGATAGTAGGATATGACTGAAACTCCTCAGAACTAGATGTGTGGATTTTTTCCCTTTTTTATTTCTTCCCCTCTTTATTATGTAGCAGGTAGCAAAAGAAATGGGATGAACGTTTTTCTGCTTGCTTCCAACCAGCTGGATTATTTCTAGTTGGCTGGCCACGTCTCCTACACCTAGTGATATAAATGATGGGCTTAGTTAAAATGGTCTGTGCTTTTTAATTTATTTTCCTTTTTTATTAAGACAATCCAGCAGATGGCTTTATTTTTCTTAACTGCAACAGAAAGAGCATGAGTGAACACGCCTGGACTCCTGGCCCCTGGAGAGCAATTACACATTCGTGCAGACATGCTCCTTGACCCTGTGCTAAAAGGATAATCCTAGAAAAACAGGGCAATGAGGTCTTTAATTTGTGTGTTTTCTGTATTGTTGCATTCTCTTTCACCAGGTTTGTGGTGATGTATTGCTGGGTGCTTTTTCATACAGTCAGGTTGCATCCTCATGCATCTCAATCCTTTATATAAAGGTGCATATTAGCTCCCTCAGTGTACGTATATATTTTATACTAATATTTGAGAGTAATAGTTCCCTTTGGCCTTTTATCAGCAACTTTGCAAAGCTGAAAAAGGACACAGACCCTGAATTCTGCATCTCTTTCTGTAACAAGCCCTGTTGCAAAGGAGCTGAGTTTCTGCCATGCTTAGTGTGGCCAGGCACTCCATGGTCTGAGTTTTGGAGCCTATGATCTAGCCAAAATTTATCCTATGTTCAAAATTTTCACAGGGGGTGTTAAATAGAGGATGTTTCTCTTTGTACTTTGTAGAGGATGTTCCTTCAATGTACTCCTTCCCACTTGATTCTATCCCCCAAAACTTGTGTAAGACCAGAAACAAAAATANTGAATGAGTGCTTCCCAGGAGAGAAAAGCTAGAGGGGTAAACTCATTTCTGGGTTTACACACCAAAGAATCCCTGCTTTTCAAATTCAGATTGTTCTCTGTCCCAGGAGCATTCAAATGCCGGAATAATGGAGCCACCTTTCTTCCCTCTTGGGCTGTTGAGGAACAGAACTGTGCAAATGTCTGTTTTCTCAGTTAATTGGCAATTTAGGACCAAATTATTCAAATTCCACGGCATGATGTAAATTAAGGTTAAAAACAATATAAATATATTTTAAAACCCCCTAACCTAATGTTTTCTTC
>VXBB01024002.1:689517-701480 GCA_013399915.1 Illadopsis cleaveri
ACAACATCATGTGTTTTTCTTAAAAGAAAGCATAAGTCCCGGGCTATTAAACATAACTGCCAGACATCCAGAAGAGATTTTTTTTCTGTTGGAGATATTAAATTTAGACTTCAGCATGTGTATGTAAAGGAGGAGATCAACTTTTGCTGCAAACAATACATTGACTGAAGGAATATTTAAGAATGCAGTTGCTCAGGAAGCCTTTGGTCCTAAAATCTGCAATCTCTGTCAAACTCTGCTCAGTCTTGTCAGAGATGATCAGTTTAGACCATTTCTGTCCCTACAGAAAAGTTTATGGGAGCTTTGTGTTTCTAATTCACTTTATGCATTTTTGGTGATTGAAGAGAGGTAAAGACTGTCTTTCAGTGGAAATAGTTTTTGCTTCTTGAAGGACTCTACTAGGAGATATTTTCTGCATGATTTTCACATAGCCTCTACGAGCATTCACCATTAGATGTATAAATCAGGAGTAAAACTCTCTTGTGGAACATGTGATGAATTCAGCCATCTAATGAAAGGGAACAAGATGTTCTCCATAGGGGATACTCTAATGTTGGATTCTCCTCTGGAAGAGAGAGAAATTGACCTTTAGGGCATGGTCAGCCCTTTCTGTCTGGTGAAAGGAAAAAAAAAAAGTAGACTACATAAATATGTTTCTTCCCTTCTTTCCTCACAGGGACAGGTTGATCATTTTTGTTAGGTCTTTGCTGTTGGAATGTGGTAGATGAAAGAGAAGTTGAATGGATAACATTAGCAAGAAAACTTGCTTTACTTTGAAGATTTAAAGTAGGCTTATGAGCTATTTACATCCTGTCTTGAATTAAGATATTAACAAAATGCAGGTATCTCTGGTACTGTGCACAGGAATTTATTGAACACTTAGTGCTTTTCAAACATACAATTATTTATTGACTGTCTCTTTAAGGGTGTGTTGGATTATTTTAATTGTAAAAAGTTTTTGAGAGATATTTTTAGATTTAAGAAGCTTTCTAAGATAATCCCTTATCTACTCAGGATACAGAAAAAGCCAAACCCATCAGCTCAGCATTGTCTCTGAGTTTTAATGGGTGCTTTGTGATGTTAGAGTGTAATGAAGTTTTCCAGGGAATGGTTGGATTAATCCTGTCCTGTAGGAGAGCTGTGCAAAAATAAATCTATCCATGTGAGCAAATTTTAAATAAATGGGTACATTTGCCAGTCTCTGAACACAGGATTAATTTTTATGCCTGGTTGAGTCATGTGGGATCTAAAAACCATGAGCCTAAAGTGTTGGAAATGTATAAGAAAATTGTCATTTGGTCATAATTCACCTTGACATGAATGATGGAGAATTCATATGGGTAAGTGAAGCCTTTGAGGGCATGGGCCATAGTTATTAAATCAAGCTTTTCTATGAATACAAGATTTCATGAGGTTGCTCTTGCAACACACAACCTTTGAATTCAGGCAGACTGTGGGGAAGGAGTTAATAACACATTTGTGAATGTTTGTTTGCATCTGACATGGCTTGTTCATTTAGTGAGACTTATTTATGGCTTCTCCCTTGCCCTGCATGTGGTATGCAGGTAAGCTAAATTTTGTTTGCTAATATTCAGACAGGGTTTTCTCTTGTTGCTTTCCAGAGTGTCTCCTAAACATAGATGTACAGCTGTGCTAATATCAGAATAGAAACTTTATCACTGGTGTCCTTTCTTGATTAAGTTGCTGCTCACCCTCAGTAATAAAAGAATCTAAGCAGAAACGGTGACCTGTTGCATCTTTGATAGACAGAAAATCATTGCAATGTACCTGCCTACAAAATCAAAGGGTGATTATTATTCATGTAGAGAAAAGTTGTGGATAAAGGAGATGTTTACAGAGATCAGAATGAGTTTGCAAAAGATTGCATAGGAGACTTGCTCCTTTTTTGAGTGCAGAATCTTGATTGTGCAGGAGCTTACTCTGTGACCCGATCACCTATTTAATTATATCTTGGATAAATTTGTTTTACAGTCTCATGCCCAAAATATTTAATTGGTTTAAGTTACAGAAATAGGATCAGTTACCAGCAGCACAGTTTTCTAGCTGTTAGCATTTTTACCATGCCTTTTTTTGGTATAGAAATGTCCTATCTATGCTGCACACTTCTACAAATGATTTAAATTCTTGCTGTCTTTTTGACATATTTGTGACTATTTCAATGCACAGTGTCTCTCCATTTGTTCAATTCTTAATCATATACAAAGAATGAGGTTTTCATATTTCTGTCCAAATTTTCTCAATGTACGGTAAAAAATTTGTCCTTTAAGTATGTGGATTTTTTCTATGTAATCAATTGTACTTGACAATATGTAAGAGGTGGTGAAAGGTAATCAAGTCTATTACTTGCAAAAGATCACACAGAGTTTATCCCTTTAAAAGTTAGGCATCTGAGCAAAATAAGTGCATAACTTTGCCTATAGTCTTTGAAGATGAATTAATCCCCTTGTGAGCTGAATTGTGTGTCTGCTACTAGTCTCTAACAGGTGCTTAGTTTATGTAAACACCTGAATTTTAGGCTGTTAAGTAAGTTCTTATAAGCAAATTTCTTAATTAGGTTTGTCCTCCCCCCCAGTCATCTAGTCCAAACTCTGTGGTCAATGGCTTTCTGCAGTCTGTGTTGGATCAATTTTCATGCTCCATTACACCTGATTCTCTTTCCTTTTCCCTTGGAATGAAACTCTGGCTACCAGCTGGAGTGTTACTAGAGCCTTCACTCAGCTCTCTGTGACTGACACAAATATTCTCCCAATGTCCTTAGGAGCTCCAGTGACTGTGTTGATTTATATCAGCCACAAGTCTGGCCCAGTGGCTGTAACCAAACTATTGATAAAATCCAGAAGTTCAACTAATGCAAAGAAATTGATTTTTTAATATACATTTCTATTTGAAGGGTGGTCCTTAGAGTCATTCTTTGACTCTGAGATGTAATCATATTCCTGTTGTTCAGATGATGTACTATGCCTGGGGTTGCAATGCGTCATGAAAACCACATTGTGCTGGATAAAAATAAAATCTGCAGTTGAATAGGACTTTTTTCACTGTTGTCTATCAAAATTTCTATTACTAGCTCAGTCATTCATTAGCAAAAACACAAAGCACATGTTCTGAGTTCTGTACAGGACCATCAATTATGCTAGTCTTGTAAAGAAGTACTGGCATTCATTTTGAACTGGACAGCATATTTTTTTTTTCTCTTTTCATAAGGCTATTTTTATTCTTTTTAAGTGGAAACAAACATCCTAGCTCATCTTGCAGGGTATGTCCCTGACACAGGAACATGGAATGACTCATTTATAAAGAAGCAAAGCTGTACTTGAATCCAGAACTTAAAAATTTTCTTTGTTAAACTCGGCTCCTGAATTAACACCCCTTGAGAGAAATGTTAAGACTTTTGTATTTCTCCAAAGGGCAAGAAATCTTGGATAGAAGAGTTCTTCTCTCTGTCAGAGAACTGCAACTTCAGATTTCTTGTCAGTTCCTATCTGTGACTATTTTTGGCAGACCAAAATGCTTTAGGATATTATAGAATTTTTTTTCTATGTGGTTGGATCTTATTTCTAGACAGGTCTATTGCCTTTGTAAATTATGTTATAAATTACTATTATCATTGTAGTAGATTAACTAAATCATCATAATTTGAGGGACACTTAATCACGACCCTTGTCAACAATGGCTGGTTAGCAGCCAAATTATTAAATGGGTGGAAATATTGCTCCTTAAAATCGTGAAGGGAGAATGAAGTACCCAGTCATAGTGAAGAATGACAGAAAAGAAAGCAAGTATGCCAGATATCAGAAAAATAAAATTCATAACATGAAAAATTTTTCTAGACATTTGTCTGTACCAGGTTAATGTTTTATGGTTAGAGATTCATGATAATAACTTCTTTAGAGGGACTGAGTAGAAAAGCACACATTTTTTTGAAATTGAAATCTTTGCCTATCTAAGAGCATAAATTAGTATTTTAAGAACTGTATCACAGGTTTCTCTCTTTTTGAAAAATGTTTTTCAGTGTTTAAATTGGAGCTTTAACAAAGGATATTCAGTTGGGGGTGGGAGGGAGGTAAGAAGTGGACTTTTCCTTTTTGTTAAAATTCGCAGGTTTTCAGTCCAAAATCATAGTCTTAATAAGTAACATATTCTGCCGGAAGAAGTTTTCTAACCATCAGTTTTAAAAACTAGGAAAAAGGGGATAGGAATAGTCCATGCATAGCCCATTCATAGGCAAGTAGATTGAGACGAAAAAAAATAGGTTAAGGTGAAAATATGTTTTCTAGGATTTACTCTTGTTGCTATTACAAATGACAGTGCACCATTATGAATAGAATGGCTCCCCACATTAATATTGTATTCCAGGCTTAGCTAGAAGCCTTTTAATGATGCATTAATAGCAATATATTGGGATTTCTAATAAGCTATACAATTCTCTGTTTCACATGCTTGACCCTAATACCACACAACACGACAGGAACACCAAATTTGTATGTTTACCAGCTGTTAGCAGCACCATCACTTGTATTTGTTTCTGTGCACAGCTTGGTGAGTCTCACTGTTTGTTTATGATCCCTGCTCTGCATTGCTGTCACATAATTCTTCCCATCAATAATAATCACAGACGTGTTTACTTTAGGAATATGGGGAATGAATATGCTTTACTTCAACCTGAGGGGAACTTCATAAATAAGCACCTGTGAGGGAAATAATGAACCTGCTGATAAACATATGTATTTTTTACTGGAGACTGTTAAAGCATTTATTCATGTGTCTTTTGAAACCAACTGAGGAAACACAACTCCATGGTAATTCTTATTTGACGGTGACTAGGATAACATATACCCTGCATACACCTTTTTTTTGTTTGTTTGTTTTCCCCTAAATACTTTCCTATAAAAAATGAGCCAGAACTGAATTTAGTATGGCAAGTATAGATTATTTTGTTTATTGTGTAATATAACTTAGGATTTCTAGCCTAGAATCTTGCCCTCCCATTTTCTTACTCTTCCAATGCAGCTGGGGAGAAACAATCTATTGCGCTTCATTAATCCTTTTAATATCTGTTGTCTGCATTATTTGCTCATTGTGGTTAGAATTAATATTTAACTTTCATTATGCAAAGTCCACTTAGCTGTATTAAATTCTATTTGCTAGACTTCTGTGTCAAAGTGCTGCTGGGACAGCATTTAGGACCCAATATCTCTTCTTATGCTAATGTTTAGGCAAAGCTGCGAATAGTATTTATTCGGTTTCTTGAATTTCCTGAAGGAATTCTTATTCCTTCATCTACATAACTGATAGAGATGGAAAACGAGAAGCATCCTTTCTACCCTCTTTGCCTCCTTCATAAACAATTACCTATTACAACTTGATTTCCAATTTCTAGCCAATTTTCTACTCGACTTGCTGGTATTTTTGCCTAATTCTGTTGGTACAATTGACTACAGGCACTTTGTTTCTCATATATGCTTGTTTGCAGCAATTTGAAGTAGACTAATTCTAAACCTTACTGTAGTTGTGAAGACTTAGACTGGAAAGTTATTTGTGTTCCCACTTTATGTATATTAATGATGGAACTTAATGGGGCATTCTTAATGTTGACTGCAAGCACACTGGGGAGGTGTCTTGACATGATGTGGCCTCTCCAGTTGCATATTGAGTAGCCAAATTAAATGAGGACAGTACATCTTAGGCAGGGATCTCATCTTGGCTACCAGAAACTCTGCAAGGTACTAACTATTAAAACTCACCATTTCCTGCATTGTATGTGCATCAATGAAAATACCCAGCTGTCACTAAGACACTTCCTTTTCACTTTGGAGAGAATATCAGATCAATGGTATTTTCAGCTCTATGAGAATTTATATTCAGTTCTCCTAATTACTCACAGACTAGTTGTCAACAGGCTTTATGGATGGGATTAATATAGCTGAGTAAAGACTCTTAAAATTTGCTTTCACTCTTTTCCCTGGAAATAAAACACAGACTGTGGATGAATGAAGAAATTTTTTTTTAAAACTACCCAAGCTTTGCTAAAGTGCTTGAATGTCAAGTCTTTTCTAGTGTTTCCCAAATTATTTACTTGACCTTCTTGTATGTGTCCATAGTACAATCCTGGTCCAGTTCTTGTTTTGAAACTAAGCAATATGACTGCTGAGAAGTTTGAACAGGACATAACTCTCTTGGTTTTCATGAAGAACCATCTTAGGGTGGAAACAATGCTTTCAACTTTTGAGAAATTCAAGGGAAATAAAAAAAAAAAAAAAAAGCACAAAAAACCAGGAAAATTATCCTTTTATTCACATCACATTTTTTACTTTGGATCATTTTTCTCTCTTAGAAGTGTATGATTTTTAAGAAAGATTGCTTTGGGATTTTGTTTTTACCTGGAAAAGTAGGGTTCCAAATGCATCTGGAAATCACCAGATGGGATGGTAATATTAATTCTGACTCAGCATGAAAAAATATGGGACAAAAGTAAATAGCATGGAAAAATATTTGTAAATAAATTAATCAAGATCAGAAATCAGGAAAATTTGGAGAAAAACTCTTGGAACTTGCATCTAATGAACAGTAACAGCTTCAATGATGCAGTGTGAAATTTGAAAAACATGTAAGAAAAAGGATAAACAACTTTGGAGTAGACTCTAACTTTTGGGAAGTTGTCTGGGAGCAGAAACTGAAGGTTTGATGGACAATAACAGGGGAAAAATTCCTTGTAGGTGACTACAATGGGATCATCAAAAAGATAGTGATCAATGAACACTGGGGGAAAAACAGAGCATCGAACTAAACTGAGCCCCTGTTCACAGGCAGGAGCCCAGTACTGAGGCTGCCCGCAGTTCTGAGACTGTCCCAAAATGCTTCCTCCCCAGAGGAAGCTCAAGACTGTCTTTCAAATGCAAAGGAAGAGGAAACAATTATAAAAAAGCCAACTTTGCAAAGTCGGCTTCAGCCTGCTGTCTTTGGTTTCCCCTATGTCAGCAGAAGCTGTTGAGAGGCAGCCTGGCAGCCCACCTGTGTTTGTTTTTCAGGTTATTAAATATCAAACCTGAGCCAAACAGAGTGGAAGTTAGAAAATATCTTAGAAATAATGGATGAAAGTGTAAAGGATCAATTCCTTTGAGTGTCACAAGACACATAGGGGGAACATGATCAGTTAAACAACCCTGAGGGATAGTGGCAGCTCTCCTGTGGCTGGTCAGAGCGTTATTATGCTTTAGGTTTTCTAATGTTGTCTTGGCAGTGCTTTAATTAGTGGCTTATAGATAGGAATGCTCTTACTATTGGTCGGAAGCCACTTTTACGAGAATCTTGTTTTTCTTTTTGTACAGAAGACTAAACTAACCTTGAATTCTCTTCTTCAAGAACTATGTAAACACATCTTTATTAGTGTTTTACAGTTTCTTGCCCAAATTGCCAGTCTTTGTCATGTCAATAGATCTTCAGCTGGTGTAAATTGGGGAAATATACTATTCTTCTCACCAACTATTTTTTCTTTTTTTTTCTGGACAATCTGTCTCTGTGCTGAACTGAGTCTTTAATGAGCACTCTCTGACTTGAAAGCACTAGGTTTGAGAAAGTACCAGGTCTTCAGTAGGCTCCCCAGTGTGAAGTTTTGAGCTTTAATTCAATTTATGAGAATTTGGGGCCACTCATATTGACACTATATGATAAACAAAGACTTCAAAATCAAGGCACTTCAGAAAGTATAAACTGTCCTGCATTTGATACCATATTGTATTGGGTTTGTATGGCCACATTTTGGTACTGTGGCAGCTACAGGGTTGGTGTCTGTGAGAAGCTTCTGGAAGCTCCCTGCCTGTCCAGCAGAGCCAATGCCAGACAGCTCCAAAAAGGATGTGGTGCTGGTCAAGGCTGATCCAATCAGAGATAGCAGTAAGAACTCTGTGATAACATATTGAACAAGAAGAAATGTTTTTGCGTAGATGTAACTGTAGCCAGTGAAAAAATAGAGCCATTGCAAGAATGAGAATCAGAAAACATCTAACTTCTGAGTTTACCCGAGGAAAATCACATTCATCTTTACTCATTCTTCAGCAGTGCAGCAGTTTTTGTTTTACTCTTGTTTGGTTGGGTTTTTTGGGAGGATGCTTTTTTTGGTGATTTCTTTTTGGTTTGTGTGTTTCTTTGGGTTTTTTTTTCCACTGTAGAATCCCTAAATAACTTTAGTGGCACAGACCACATACTATGAATATCCTTTCCATGGAAAGTAGCTTTGTTTTAATTCTTGATTTATTTCAAAGGTATTGCAGGTAATTCTGTTTCTTACCTTATAAAAACACAGGCTGGAATCCATCCCTACAGAGCAAATGTAGGGTTGTGTTTATTCCCAGGACTCAAACAGGCAGGTGAAGTCAAGCTGGACTTGAGCTGTTTGTTTCTGAGAGACAAAAGCTGCATTTCTTATGAAAGTATCAGATAACAGAAATTTCACAGTGTGCTCTTGTGTGTTTTGGAAACTGATATTTTAATCAGAGCTGTAGAATGTCTTGGGAACCATTTGCTGTGCATAGGAGAAAAAAAAAACTGGCTGCTTCCTCCACCTCCTTTGTGTAATGTATCATCAGTGTAAATTGTTACTCTGGAAGAAGAGGATAGCTTGAGTTGTACAGCCTGAAGAATTTTTCCTGATCCTTGTTCAAGCTGACAAACAAACAAGATGAGCAGGCTGAATAGGTTTTACTAGATGATTTGCATAATGGATTTTTGAGCCTTGGCATGCTGGCCTGCAAACTGCCTGCTCCCTCCTTTTCTTCTCCAATGTGGAAATGTAATCTGAACTCTTGTCATGCATTTGGGAAATGGACTCATATTTGTGATTCAAGGCAATCAGGATGCAAATTGGGTCCTATGGCCTAGTAATCTCGGCTCACCTGTATGTGAACAATGATTCTGACAGAATCAATGATATTAAACCAAAGTCCTGCTCTCTTGTGTGCATGTGAAAAATCAGGAGACACTATATTTATTCTTAATCTCTGAGAGTAGAGTTTGCCTTGGTCTCATTACTGTATTTCTGTTTAATTAAGAGTTTCAGGCAGTGCTATAGAAATGTTTCTTGCTCTCAAAATACAAACTGATTTGGAATTTTTCATGTTTTCTGAGATGCTGGCATTTCCAGTAGGTATTTGTAACAGGAAGTTTTAACAAATCCAAGCATGTGAGAATTGCTCTTATGTAATTAGTTCATGGGAGACACTCCAAGACAGCACAGTCGGATGAACAAAACTTACTGGGGGGAGCTAGAAATCCTGTAGTTTTGACTTTCCCAATGCTGAAAACATCACTGTGCCAGGACTGTCAGTATTGTAACTTGGGAAAGGAAAGAATCAGATCAAGAATATTTCAAGTATTGGCCTTTTCCTACCAGTCGTGTTCCCTTTGCTCTTGCCCCACAGCCTTGCCTTTGCCAGTGCCCCAGCACTGAGCCAGCACTGAGGAAAACATACCGTGCAATGGCCAACAAGTCCCCCTTGAAAAGAAATTTATGCTCACCCTAGGGACTGCAAACAGTAAAGGTGTGTCTGGCTGCCTCAGTGGCAGTCAGGCACCTTTGAAGAGTGCTTCCTTTAGGCTTAGTCTGTACCCACTTGCTACTCGCCAGGAGCTGTCTGTGATAAGCAGAAAGCCTGGCTGTTACATCTATTCCTCTGATGCCTTTAGTCCTTGAAAAGTCAGAAAGGTGACTTTCCAGAGAACATTCAAAACTCATCCTGAGGGTCCCCTTACAGCCCTACCTTAATTGCCTCCTTCAGCTCAAAGTGTCTTTCCTGCTTTTGCTTTGCTTTGTGGCAGAATCTCCTCTTATGCTGCATTATTTAGTATCTCAAGAGTGGGCACTGTGACTTCAAATGCTTTGAAGCTTCCAAGTCAACTTGGATTATTTAAAGAAATGAAGGATTTCTCTGTGGTTCTGAGCAACCAGGTTATAGGACTTTTTTTTTTTTTTTTTCTTTTAAATACTGGACCAGGGATAGCAAATACTCTGTCTGGATAAAGTGAGGATATTCAGCTTAATTAACAGAGAAAAACCTCTTCCTGTCACTTTGGCTTCAGCCCCTCCTGGAGAGTTCCAGTGGGTCCATGTAAGCAATTGCTCCCTGGCTATACAGTTCTTGACTTAATCTGAGGGATTTACCATTTAACTTTTGAATTAGTGCCAGTGTTATGTTGCATGGAGGTGGGAAACCACAGAAGTCATTAGTGAGGATGGTAACAGGGTGTGTTAGGGTGGAGGTTTAGAGGTGTTACTTGATTAAACCTTAAACACAGTACTATAAAGCAACAAAACCCTTCTCCATTCTGGCAGAGTTCTTACCTACTGAGTATCAGATGCTTTTGGTTGTAGATTTCAGTTCAGATGTCAAGAGATTTTCCAGATCTTTCTCATGGAAATACTGTGCTGATACTGTAACTTTTTGCTCTTTTAGTTTTCATTGATTTCTGATTTACAGATGAGATAGCAATCCATGAGGAGAACCTTTGCCATATTTGTGTACCTCATCAAATAGGATGATCAGGGCAGTGCTGAGAGAGATGTTTAAGTCAACTCAGTTTAACTTCAATTTTAACAGCAAAATCTTCTCTTTCATTCTTGTAGTGAAGGCACTTCTGATGGTCTGGTTTTTTAATACCAAATCAGAGAGTGTACATTTCTATTGTTGATCCGTGAAAGTTATTAGAGGTGTCCTGAGCTAAGTATGATTTTTATTGGTGTGGAAATGGCTTGTTTCTGACTTTTGATATGAAGAAATGCTAATCTACAGTGGGAGCTCTCAGACTTCAGAGTCCATAAATTTGGTAGTCTATAAATACTGTTAATATCCATAGTATCAAAGATTAATGGTATTAGTTTTCATTTGTTCTGCAGACAGGAGAAACTTCTCATTTAAATTTAACCAAGTAAGATAATCTTTTTGGCACATGATGTGAATGTGTCACTGAAAAAAACCAAGTCATGTAATTTATTGGTTAAAACTTATGAATACTTTAACAGCACTTAAAGGAATTTTTGCAGGGATGTATGTTCCAGTGACTCAGTAACTCAAAGGATGCAAAATTGAAAGCTCAGAATTCCAGATGAGTTCTGGAGGATATAGCTGGAAAAGAATTTTTAGACACATGTCTTAAATAATGTGTTTATCTCTACAACCTGAAAAAGCTTGCAAAGCCAGTGACTCTTAATGCTGGTCAGAAGCACCCCAAATCTCTAGATTTTTACTTTTTCTTTCTCTGGAAGAAAATGGGAGGTGTTTGATATTTTCTTTTGTATTAAATAAATCTGATTTCCACGGGGAAACTACTGATTAAAAGAAACAAATGAAAAAGAAGTCCCAGACATTTCCATCAAATTTCTGATCTTGCCTGGTTGTTCATTGGTGTAGAAACTAATTGTTAGGGACATGATTCTGAGGATGTTTCTGGGGTATCTTGCCTTCATGTCTACAGATCTTGATAAAAAAACCTTATGTTTCTTCTTTGTTTGATGGCTTTCAAGGACTTGCTGCTTTGAAGTTAGAGGCACAGCACTTTTTTTCCCCTCTATCAGTTTTCAGGCTTGAAAGTGCTTTCACAATGCATATAGATGAAGGTTTCATGCAGTCTGATTTCTGCAGTGGTGAAAAAGGCGCAAGAGAAATCTGCAAAGTTCCTTGGTTTTTATCTTCACTGTGAATAGTTTGGTAGTCTTTAAAAGATTTGAAATGGTAAATCACTGAATTTTATATATTGCAAAATGGAAAAAAGAGAAAACCTATGATTTTAGCTCTTTGCTCATTATCTTGGGAAAGACCTGCAGTGCAGGCTTGTGCCAAACTACTGAGAGCATCCTCTTAAATGTGACTTTGGTCTGTTTGTGGGCTGCAAGTACCAAAGATATACAGAAATTCCACTGCCTAGAAATGAGTGATAGCAATGCCAAGATA
>VXBB01024002.1:701507-773789 GCA_013399915.1 Illadopsis cleaveri
AAGAAAAGCCAAAAAAAAAAAAAAAAAAAAAAAAAGAGTATTTAATTTAACATGGCTGTCAATTTTTCAAATACCTTGTATGCCAGCAATTATGTGAATGCACTTGAAGCTTGTTGGAGTATACAGTGTAGTCCCTACTTCACCAGAGATGATTGCAATTGTAATTAAAGATGTATTACTGTATTTAAATATGAAAATCAACAACCATCAGTCAACAGAGCTAGTAAAATGTCTACCAGAGGTCATTATCCAAACTTATCTATGAGCTGTGTTTTACCTTTCAACATGCTTTGAGTATGGATTTTTCATAGCCAAGAAGCTATAAAAAGTAATATTGCCCTAAGAGGTACTCCTGAAACCATTCACAGCATCTCAAACCTGTCAGGATTGTATGTTTCAGCAATCTAAAAATTTATCATTCTCATCAGTCTGTTTGATGAAATGAAATCTGTAAGTTGGTTGCTGGATATAAATTACCTAGGAGCCTGAAGATTAAAAGTAGCTCCTGAACAACTGGAATGAAGGAAAAAAAAAAAATTGAGCCACATTACTCCAACTCACTGGATTTTTATATGGAAACCTATTCCCAGGCAATTGATTTTACATTATTCATTATTTTTTTGAGATTTGAATGGCAGCTAGAATATTATAAAAAATAATGAAACTCTCCAAAGGCAGTGAAAGTACAAATTCAAGCCCAGTTACAGGTATATGGCTCAAAGAATGCTCTTATCCTTGAAAATGAGCTTCATTTATTTTCAATACACTGAGGAAAAACAACTGCATTTGAAAACTCAGTGTTTTGTTCATTAGCACTTTGTCTTACCTGTCTTGTTTTAAGCTCCCAGATCCTCTCACTGTTCTGATTATTTGCCTGATAGGCTGTGATTTCAGCTGAAATTTAGGAGATCAGGAATAGCCAACCACGTAATTTATTCTTGAAGAGCCACAGGGATTTCTTGGAGCTTGTGGAGTTGAGCAGGGGAAGGGAACTCTATTAAATCACATTCATGCAGATAGAAACACCCTAAGGTGGGGTAAGGGGTGTTTGGACAATGCTGGAATGATCCATTTTGCCCTACAGATAGGGAAAGGTACATCACTTCCCAAACTTCTGGCATTAAATCCAGGCTGTGGTCTGTGTGAGCAGTTCCATGAGCTATTACCAGACCATTTCTGCAGAAACAACTGTGATGGTATAAGACTTTATTCCTTCCTCACTCTTCTCCCATCGGTACATTAGCACTCTTCTGCTCTCAGCTACTGCCTAGTTGAGGAAAGAGAAGCACAAAGGCTTAAGTTTCTTGAAGGATCAATGCCAGGTAGTTTTGTATCACTTCAATAAAACCTTATTTCTTTTTAAATTATGTGTTTGTTCTTGGAAATTGCAGAAATATGTTCACTGATACTTTCTCAATATGTTTTGCCTGAGGTAGAGGCAAGTGTTGGGAAAATACAGCCCAAGTGTTTACATGTAGCAAAGTTAGAAGCAATTAAAGTGTCCAGTGATCTATCAGGCAAAGCCTGGTATTGGACATTGCTGTCACCCATAAGAATACGTGAAGTGTTAAACACTCAAAACAATGAGAAATCAAAATTACATGGGGCTTGCTTCTCTCTGCTCACAAAAGCAGAAGCTTTCACATTTCAACTGATCATTGCATTCAATGTACAATTTTTTTGTTTTATCATGTGGATTCATTCAGAGGAGGCTTTCAAATGTTTTTTAACTTATAATGACTTTTGAAGTGGTGGTGAAAGAGGCTGGCACTGATTTTAAAATTTTATTGAAACCTATTATTTTTGAGGAATTTTGACCACATTGAAACAAGGCATTTAAAAAGCTAAGGAATTCTGAAGTCTGTCAGTCACAAGCAGCTTCATAGGAGTAATTGTTCCCTGTTCAGCAACATAAAACTTGCATGGCTGGAGCTCACAACCCTGAGCAGGCAAAATGTCCCCAGAAGATGTCCTGGTCCCTTGTTCCTCTCATGCTTCCTGTGCTGTGTCTAATATTGATGTGATTACATATTAAGCTAGACTGAGGGATTGATTCAGCTGAAAACATAAAAAAAAATGAGGTAAAAAAGTTCTTCCTTGACTATTTGAATAATTTCAATCAGAAGAAAGTATTGTTGTCTCAAAAAAAACAAAAACAAAAAACAAAACAAACAAACAAAAACCACAAAAAAACAAAACAAAACAAAAAAAACACCCCAAAACAACAACAACAAAAAAAAACGCTTAAGAGGAAAAGCCTTTCCCAGCTCTAGCTGTAGTGATGGATTAGTTTTTCTACAGGTTTCTCTCTAGGGCTTTTACAGCATTAATTTTCATAGGCAGGAATGTTGCATTAGGACTTAAAATTGCTCAGACCAAAGGGCTTTTTGTGATATTGGGTTTTTTTACTTCCCTTTTCAAAGACATTACTTTGTTCATGATGAATCCATGGAAACTCAGTCTAGATTTGTTTGTTACCCAGAGGTGTAGCTTAACCCTGCACTACACACGGTGTGATATAAATGGTGTTTATATGATTCCAAATGAAGTAGAAATTGATGCCAAGTCTTGTGGACAAATTTTGTCCTATAATGACGGAGCTAGAATAACTTATGCATCCAGAGATTATATGGGAATGATAGGTGTTTGTCAGATTTGAATGTTATTCATTCTCTTATCCAAGGCTTATGAGACATCCTGTTTAATCCACACTGAAGTTTTGTGCCTCTTGGGTTTAATTAGCCCTGATGTAGCTCTGATGACTTAACTAAAGATGGACGAGAACAGGGCCTGAATCATTCACAGGAGCACAAATGTGGCATTTTAAAAAGAGATTAAAAAAACCCCTCCTAAATCTGTGGCAAGAATCTTCAAGAGAATTAATTTTGACTGGATTCTTCAAAAATTCTGAACAATTTCTGCATTTATACCCATGTTATAAGACTAAGCAGTGGGTTATATTTCAACAAAGACTAGGATTTGTTACAAATTTGTATTTGTCTTGACCAAAGAACTAAAATGGTTTGCTGTCTTCAGGAGTAAATCCTAAAGCTATCAGATGGGCTAATTAAGTAGGATCATTTTTGACTTGTGTTCAAAGGGGCCATTCATTCCTGCAGATGATTATTTAGGTCAGCTCTCAAAGGTAAACTTAAAAAACTGCATTGTTCACACACACCATGTGTTCTTTTACCACACCCCTCACCCCCCCCCCACCATCTCCCAAGGGTGTTTCTCTGTCAGTTTCCCCCCCGAATCACATTTCTTCTNGGTTTTTGGTTTTAGGGTCTTTTGGGGATGGTCTTTTTTTGGTTTTTTATTATTTTGTTTTTTTTCCCCTTGGTTTAGGACATGGCTTTTTTATGTGCTTTTACTACTACATCATTGTGGACACTTGAAGTGATGGACATAAACCTACAAGCTTGACTTGGATCTGACTCTGTAGGTCATGGTCATCAGAAACTTTGAGAAAGTAAGAAGACTATTTCTGAAAGACATAAGGAACACCACAGACTAAGCAGGGTGGTGATTAAACTGAGAGCAGGTGAAAACAGATTTGCATGACAAAGGTATTTGCTTAATAGCTCAGGATAATTAGGATGATACCTAGGCTGATCTAATAATTTTGTCTCAAAAATGTTTTTGTCCCTGAACATGTCCATCTATCTCTTGGCATACAATCAAATTTTTAAGTTAACTTTTCACTAGACACTATTGATAAATATTTTTAATATACTTCCAGAGGTTGTCAAATATTAAAAATTTTAATTGCTAGTAGTTCTCTTAAAGAAACAAAAATCCCCTAAAACTATCATCTTTAAGCCTTCAAGATTGTAGATAATTAAATGTGATCCATCTTTAGCCCAGCTCCTTTTCCTGTCCACAGTTTTATAGGGATACAGCCAGATGATGTTTAATACCCCAAACCAAATTCTAAAGGCAAAAGACACTGCTCTCTGGCTCAAATCCCTTCTTTCCAGGGTGATGGATTTTGTAACATGGTTGTGTGTCTCAGGGTGTGGTTTTAGTCTGAGCCATTTTTCCTTAACACGCACGTGATATCTTTGACATACCTAGAGGCCCTCTAAACAGGTATTAGGAAATTGAGACTGACTACAATGTCAAGTTTTCTGATGCCTTTCTCTCCCACCTGGGGTCATGTTTTTCTTGTCAACCAGAATAGCTTGAAGCCACCTCTAGGCTGCTTTAAAAATATTGGTGTTCAGAACTGGTACCTGTAGTTCATATGGAAAAAAACTAGTATTGAACTTTTGATTGGAAGGAAACAACCTCAGCTTCCATAACTGAGTAAAATCCTTACTAAATGTTTCTGCATATCTAGAGCAAATTTCTGTCAATGTCTTGAGCATTTTTAGCCTTGAATAAGCAGAACAATTTTATTTTAACAACTATATTTCTGTAAAAATCTTCTGACGTGTCATTAAGTAGCAACCCATTTTGCACAGGAACTGATGTTTCCCTCTTATCCTACTGAATAATGGAATTGTCTTGGGCTCTTTCCACTCAACTGCACTTTAATTGGGTGTCACAGAAGGCAGGTGGAATGCCTAAGAATGTTCCATGTGAGTAAATTTCAGAAAATTTGGCTAAGAGCAGAAAACAGCAAAGGGAACACAGTGGTAGGTTCCAGAGTGGCTGAGGCTTGTCTGGGATAACAATATAAAATCAGATAAATCTTGGTACATAATGTGTCGTCACCCTGGGGAAATGACCTTATAATTGGATAGATGCTTTTCCCTGCCTCAGTGTTGTTCTTGGTCTTAATCTTTTCCCCCAATTCCTTCAGTTATTCTATTGTAGAAATACTGAAAATGATGATTTGAGAAACTTCAAGAAAGTGTCAAGCAGATGTTATTTCTGAAGTATACTTCTTCAGTCATGCACCTCTTGCCTGAAACCTTGAATATAATCAAAAGGACCGTTGCATAGAACAGAACAAGCAATTATAACAACTGGAAGAGATGGAGTGCTATGTTGGTATTTTTTGTGCTAAATTTTACTTATCAGACTCTACACTGAGTACCTTTTCTGTTTGTGTTTGATAGGTATATAACAGAGTTGTTTGTTTACGGGGTGGTCTTAGTGGTGTTTTTTTTAATCTCCAGAAACTTTGTTGTGTTTTGACTTTGATATGTTGCCAGTTTGATTTAGGTGCATCCAATGTGAAAGTGAAATCGTGACTAGTAAAAGTTACTAGCTAAATTGTTCTTTTGGGACTATGCCAACCCTAAATATGGTCCAAAATCACCTTTGCGTTGAAGGCAATACTGTCTTGATTAGATTTTTCCTATGCAGAGTATGAAAAATAAACTTCAAAAAGGTGGGTACTCAATTTTGTTTGCTTTTGGCAGGGATAAGATTGATCAAGACTGTAGCAGGTGTTTTGTAAGAGTGGCTGACCTGAGATTGAGAGTTGACACGGCAGCAAGAACCTGCAGTGCATTCATTTCCCAAAGATTTCAGCAAATCCTATCCAGAGGTATTTAAGGTCAGGGTGTCCCTGAATTTAACACAGTTGTGTGATTTCTCATGAACCTCCTGCTTCTGGGACTGGGATGCTCTCTGATTTTTCACTTTCCAATGTCTCATTTAATAAGTCCTTCTCTCAAAAGGAGGTATTTGTAAGCCCTTACTTTATTTCATCATATAAAGTAAGATCAATCTTGTTGAAATAAGTCTGTGTCTAATTCAAATGTTGCTTCCAAGGAAGAAAATCTTAAAATCAAGTAAGTGTTTACATGACACAGCAGTCTAGCATTTATTCTTATCATGTAAACAAGCAGGATTTGGGACAATTAAGTGTATTGATGTATGAAAAATAAACTTCATCCTGATATTTTGCGAAATTTAGGGTTTCTTATCATTAGAAACAGTCTAACCTATCTTTAATTGAATCACTGAAGATATGAAGGGTATATAAAAGAACCCAACCAGTCCCAGATTTTTACAGTCTTTGATAATTAAGGGATATGAAGTCACATGAAGATAATTGTGGATAAATTTCAAGCAAATGAAATATTTCCTCACAGAGCACTTAGATTATGCTGGAGGTCAGAATCAAACAGTGGACCTGCACTTTTAAAAAACACCAGCTAACTTTATGATCATCCATAAAACTTGTAGCTTACCTGCTAGATCGGGTTACTCTGAGTTCATGATTCAGGGCATTAGCTGATTACAAAATGATCAAAAAATATTTTTCTTTTCCCTATGCAAAACATGGTCTTTTGGCACAG
Organism: Illadopsis cleaveri; assembly: GCA_013399915.1. Taxonomy (NCBI): domain Eukaryota; kingdom Metazoa; phylum Chordata; class Aves; order Passeriformes; family Timaliidae; genus Illadopsis; species Illadopsis cleaveri. The sequence goes on from VXBB01024002.1 coordinate 707,765, forward strand.
TTCAAAAAAAAAAAAAACGGACCCCAAAAGCCAAACCAATCAAAATTGCCTTTATTTTTTAGCAATGGTTTGTAGTAACAATGCAGACAAAAAAATTTATGTATTGTTAAAAGAATGATACACATAGCCAGGTGCAATTTGAATTGATTTTACTTCAAACTGTTCTCAGAGTATATTGAAGTAACATGATGTTTTTTATTTGACCTGATGTCACATACATCTCTTGTCCTGATAAAATTATTTCCACGTGTGTGTTGCTGTAGCTTAGCATACAATTTTAAGATACTACTTGTGTTCATCCTATTATTTCAGGTTTTATTAGGGTAGATAGGGTAATAGATCATCAGCACAACATTCTTTTGTCACATTAATATAGAATACTTTAAAGTCTTTCCTGTTTTAAGAAACTCTGAAACCTTCAATTCTTCTGAAAATACTACCCCTTTGAAAACCAGCTTTAAGTTGTCAACTTATCCTCTTGCAATATGTGATCCTACTGTGTCTGTAGGACTACAGAACATTTCATTCAAAGGTACTTTGTATCTTTAAGGCAATACCATCATGCCACTAAAGTTCAGAAATTACATATCAAATCTAGTTTTAAAATATATGAAACTGAAGGAATTGGAAATATACCATTTGGCCTGGAGCACATCATCTCTGATGTCTTCCCAGGTTCACCAAAATCCAGATTGTTTCACAGTATGCCTGGCTGCTAGGGCTGGGTCAAAGAAGGTCCTAGGAATGGGAATGCTGTGTGGAAACTGAGCATCAGTAAGGTTGTGAAACAAGAGGTGGGTGCCCAAGCCTTTTACTCAGTGTAAGATAGTGAAGAATAATTATCAGGATCAGTTTCCAGAAATATTTATAGCAGTAAAAAAGTAATAAACCCCCCAAAAATCCAACTGATCCCTAAGGGCCTATGAATAGACCATAGGAATCCCTGTTGACTCAGAATTGCTGTCATCAGGAAAAGCAGTGGCAACTGTTGGTGAAAGTGCAATTGCCTTGATGGAAAGGATGCAGTAATATCTGAGACCCGTTCACTGTTGTATGGCTGTAAACATGAAAAGAGGAATTGTTTTAAGTGCTAGGACACTTAAACTAATCAAATATTGCTTAGTTCTGACAATGCTCTGATGCTCAACAATAATCTGGAACAATTCCAGTGAGGTTGTTGTTGTTTCCATCAGAGTACTCTCAGGAAGCTTAACTTTGGGCCCTTACCTGCTGTCTGTATCCTCCACCTGTGATATAAATGCACTTCTGACTGCAATGAATTCCACTGCCTGCTTGCAGAGTGGTGACCTTACCCCTTGCAGAGGTGACTCGTGTTTGCTACTGTGCTGTAAGGAATAGAGGATGTTGCAAAGTAGAGAAAGGAAAGCAGTGAGCGAGGGGGAGCCCCTCAGATGCATTACTCAAAGTAAAATGTTGACAAGAGTGCAGAGAGCTGTTTTGTTTCACAGTGGCAATTTTCAATCTGCAGGAGTGCTGGGTAAGTGGGAGAAAAGTGACCCATGAGTTTGAGACTGAGCAGTCTCCTGTTCTGGGGTTACCATTTAAGTCCTTGAAGGAAAATTTAAGATTGTCAGCTCCTCAGCTAATTCTTCAGTGAGGAGGGAAACTAGGAAAAGAGTATCTTAACAGCATGAAAAGATCCAGATTTTTATTTATTTTTTTTTCTTTCTCAAGGCATATTTGTTTGATCATGCTGGAGCTTTGAGGCCAAATAGCCTGCAAATTGCTTTCTCATTTCAGATGTTTCCATTGCTGCAAAACAAATACTTTGTTTTGCAGCTTTTAAATGATCCTCCCAAGCATTTCTGCTTCTTATCCGTTTCTCTTCCTTGCCTCAGCGTTTTCACTGCTGCTGCCATTCATCTGCATTTCTTTATTCTTTGATATTTATGAACTCAGCTTCAGCAACAGAGTTCAGAGAAAACATCCCCTCCTTCTCTGTGCAAGACAAGCCATGTAAAAATAGTTTACTCAAATGAAGGAAGGAGACAAAAAACATTTTCTTGGTAAATCAGGTCCTCAGGCTAAATTTCACTGTGATGTGGGAAGTATTACCTAGTTATCTCCCAGGGGAAGAGGTCTGGAATTAACCTACCTTCCTTCTGAGATGTAGGAAGATGTCTCAACCTAATTGAAACTCTTCCCAGGAGGAACAGTCCTGAGAGAGTCTCACAGGAAGAACAGGACAGACTCCAGCAGAGTGAGGGTTTTCAGCAGCTGAAGGGTTCCAATCCATGAGACCTCCCTGGTCTCTCATGTTCTTCTAAATAAGTTCTTCCATCTCTGTACCACTGTGACTTTTCTCCCACTCCTATTTCAATAATACACTTGGACAAAAACTTGTGGAGAGGTCTGGGTGTGAGTATTCCTGCCTTAGGTCTGCCTTGAAGGCAGGTATTAGTTCTGTTGTAACTACCATGACTTTCGTTTCCAAGGTGCCTAAGAGACACCCAGTGTCCATGTTTGTTGATGTAGGTTTAGAGAGACACTTGATTGATTTTTTTTTTCCTTCTCCTCCTTCTTGTATTCTTTCCTTTTTGACTATGGGATAATTTTCCAGCACATAATGAAAGCAAAAAATATCCTAGATTTGCATGGGTGGACATCCCTGTTGGAACTGGAATTATGAGAAGGAAAAGAGAGAAGGAAGTTTCAGAAGTTGAAACAGGACAATCTTTTCTAGTTTTGTTGTTGTTTGGTGTTGTGTTGTTTAAATTAACATTCACAGTGAACAGGCTGAGCTCCCAGAAAAGATGAGTGTGACAAACATTCCTATCTATAGGTAATAAGATCATTTTCTCTGAAACACCCCTCCCCTAGCTGTAGGGCTTGAGGCATATGATGCATAAAAGGAAACTGGCAACATTTTCTGGCAATTCTTCACTGACTTTGATTTTTTTTTTTTCTTCCTTTCTGGATGTTTGAATTATTTTAAATATTCTGGATAGCTAATTTCTGAGTTTGTATATCTCTGTGTGTATGTGTGAATATGAAATCTCAGAACACTTTATTTATGCATAAGATTTTTCTCTTTCTTTCACTGCTAGAATTACTGCATGAAATCCAGACGAATGATTCTGTTATATGAGACATCAAAATAAATAGTGTGAACAATCTCTTTCAGCTTTAAACATCTATTTGCTCTCTTCATTGTTATATTCCTACATCTCGATTAATGAGATTTCTGAACAAGAGTCTGGGAGTAAGAGATTTTAATAGAGTAGATAAACTGAAAAAGTTGAAAGGAAAAAATGCCTGAGTGGGAACAAAGGGACTGTCTCCATCTCTTGGACTGTTAATATGCCTCTCCTCTCTAACTTCTTCAGGCATTCTTCTTGAGATCAATTAAGCTTCATTTTAAAGTTCACATTTCCCCACATTTTGCTTTTCTTTCTGGTTAACACTTCACATTTTCAGATTTATTAGCTGTGTCCTGAATAATCCTGCATCCTCCTCTTGTTACTCATACTGCCATGAAAAGAATGCTTGGGACTGTTAGTCTAAAAGATATTAACCCTTCAATTTAGCTAAAGATATATTGCATGATTCAAGACATGGCAGAAATCAGCTTGGACTCTTACCAAGCCACACAGGACTGAACTATAGAAGGAAAGCAGAATCTCCATCAGTCAACAGTAGGCTGGGAAGGAGGATTGTAGGTGATGCTGGGAATCACAAATAAATATGCAGGTTGGTAATACACAGTCAGCATGGGTGGCCCATGCTGTATTTGATGGTAGACAGCGTTCCACTCTTTTCAGTTTAACTTCATAGTTTGCTTTTATGTGCAAGCATCTTGAAGACACTTTGACTTCTTCCTTAGTCTGCATAATGTTGGCATGAGGGACTCCATGTGCCTGAATGCTTTATCAACTTGTGTCTCCTCTATCAGTTACTTCTCTGTGTAAGGGGAGGTCTCTCCCTGTTCAAAACCACCATCATAGCTATTACTGTGCTAGTTACTGGTTTGAGCTGAGAGCAAGTTAGGATTTAACTCTGTTAAATTTAGGAAAAAACTCCAGCTTTTCTGTGACCAATATAATAAGTTGTATTTCTGGCTAATCACTGATTCTTGTTTATCATTTTCACTTCAAACCATGAGGTTCAGCTCTTACGAGTAAAGGTGAATCACACTGCTTTTATTTCCAGATTGTTTTTCAGCAGGCAATTAGAGACAGTATAAGGAAACAGTAATAAAAAATACAGAAAACTGCAGGCACAGAAGACTCTGGAGGATTAGGTATATAATTCACGTGGATATGTTTTCAGGACAATAATTCATGTTTTTAAACATTTTCTGATGTTCATTGGCTTACAATGGGGCAAGTTTTTAATTAAGATTTCTATGATATTTTCATTGTAAACTCCCTTAGATTACAGCTTCTGTGTACTGTGTTAATAAATTTCAGAAAGAATGTTGTAAGATGACACAACCACCATTTCTAGTCCTGAAATAAGTGGCAGCTTATGAAATCCTGTGACATTTCTGAATCTGCTAGAAATGTGCTGAAAATGAAAACAATTGATGCCAAGATTTTTTTCTTTCCCCTAATGCATTTGAAAGGTCTATATCTCAGATTGTTACAATATATCTGGGAGAAAGGAGAAATGTGACCTCAGATTTCAGCACCACCCAAAACAAGGACAGGATAATTGTTACTATAACTTCGCCAATGATCAATCCATATACAAATTGCCATGATAAACAGCCCTCTCTGAAGTGGTCTGTGCTCTTCAACTACTTCCCCTAACACCCATTTGTTTTATTTGCTTCTCCCAATAGTCTTGTGTTCTTCTGTCTCTGTGAAAATTTCTTTCTCTGGTTTGTACCTTCCTCAGGTTTCATCTGGCTGTCTATTCCTTTTTTGACTTCCTCCATCTGATAAAAAATGTATTCAGCAATTTTAAAAAATATACTTAAAGTTCACCTAAAAAAAAGCAAGGAAATAGGCTAAAAAAAGTTGTTGGCTTGAATACATTTTGCTCTGGCATATTGAATTCTATGAATTTTTTTTAAGATTTCTGTAGCACAGGATGGAACAATATTAAAAAATAAGAACAAATGTGTGTGCTGTGGGAATTTTTTCCACTTACCTGCTTTGAGCAGGGAGGTGATTCAGTATATAGTCACAGGTAAGAACATGGCTGACCTCTTGTAATTTATAGAAATTTCTTTTTTTTTTTCTTCATTAACTCTAAAAAAATATTAAAAATTCAGGGTTTTCAAAATCTGTTGAAAATACTTGTCAAAACATTAGAACTTTCTAATAAGGTAGAACCGATTTCCAAGTAAACTTAACTGGAACTAGGTACTGCTTTAACTCAAAAGCAAAATCTATTTTTACCCCACAGGAGTATTTTGCTGTTACGTGTAATACCGGTAGCTATAAAGGTAATCAGATTTTCACCCAGGAAATCAATAGAAAGCTTTTTAATCAGCTATTGTGTACTAACAAATGGGTAACTTGAGCAGCCTTTTACCACCCATTGGCTTCTATGTGGAAGAGGAATACATGTTTTGTGAGTATTTCCCTGGGGATAGTTATGTCTAGAGTCTTCCCGAAAGGCATGCAATAAATCCTTCTAATCTGCAGTCTGCAAGCATTTGATTTCTGCACACTCAGCCCAACCCAGCCCGTGAAAGGTGAATGCAAAGCTATGAGCTAATGAATCAAACAAATATTCAGCTTTTGTCGGAATTTGCATGGTGGTAATATTGGAATAAATGATAAATTCCAAATGAAATTCAATGAGACTGAATCAGCCTTTCTGAGATTTATCTATCTGTCTTTTTCTCCTTGGAAAGTATCCTAGAGCAAAATGTTTATTCTTTTTCTGTTACATTTGTTTGGATTTAGTGTTGGATTAGGCAGACTGGATCTGACCCAAGTTTCACAGTGGACAATATTTTGTCCTTAGCACTGGCCACTGACAGAGACTTCAGAATAAGGCAAAAGGGATCTATAGGAAGCTGTCACAGGAGTCTTGCTCCCTGCTTTATGATGGGAGGTTATCCCAAGCTGCAGATCACTGAAGCTGCCCCTAATTATATATTCAGTGGTGTTTTTCACGTGGAGGTGTTCTCCACAAGCAGAGGAGCTCTGGAAATCCCAACATAAATGAAGACATTTAGACACTGGCTTCCAGGCTTGTTGTATGGGCCCTCTTGCTGGCTGATAGAGAAAGATGGGCTCTTGTAGGATGCAGTTTATCTTGCTGTAAGGCAGACATCCAAGAGATCTGTCTGGTGCCTAGGAGAGATGTTCAGTGAATTGTATCTTAGATAAGTCCACGTTTTTCTACTGATTGCAAAAGTAACCGTGAGCTCAGAGGTAGACAACTGCAGCTGTGTGAGATTAGTCTCACTCTTGTCAGCTTGAAATATGTAGGTAGGACATGGTGTTGATTTTTTCAACTCTAAAACATATTTTATCCTTTCTTATAAAATGCTGTTAGGTTAGGAGTTCAAGAGTTATTAGAAACAGCAGGAGAAGACCACTGGAGATCTCCAGGGTTGAGATGACAGTGATTATAATGAGAATTGATGTGTAGACAAAAGCTATTGACAAGCACAGACGTGCAGCTGCTCTCCTGTTGGTTGGTTCAGCGTCTGCTGCATGTGGTGTGCCACACTAGGATAAAAACAAAAGAGATAGGAGAGGCAGAACACAAACCATGGAAGGTGATGAAAGTGTGCTGGAAATTTTACTCCTCCTAGCTGAGAGCAGAATATATTTGAATACAATGGAGAAAGCAATGGCTAAATAGTTCCTGGAGATGAGCACCAACGGCCAAAGATCAAACATACCAAATACTTGGGTCTGTGTGGAAGGACAAGCCTGGTTTCTGAGAGGAGAGAAATGTCTCTATCCTTCAGCCAGTATATATATAAATATCTTAGCGTTTTATCAGAGCCTTTTGTTACCTTATTTGGAGGGTTATTTTTTAATGGCAAGTTACCAAACTGCAGCTGACTCACAGGACTGGAAGAGCCACACTTGCCTTTGCTCAGAACCAGAGAGAAGGTTTTCCCCTCCCTTTTCCATTTCTTCTTCTGTATCAAAACTTGTATGTGTCTTTTCTAAAGAAGAGTACTTATGTGGTTGTTTCAGTGCTTTCCTCTTTTCACTGATCAGATTTATTTAAAATCCATGTTTGGGAAAATTGGAAAGAGAATCTGCTTTATCCAGGGAGATACTTAAATGTTTAAAGTACTTCTAGTAATCTTTTTCTTTTCTTGCATTGGACAATGCTTTCAGCAGGCAGAGAAAAAGGTAGTCTAAGCTTTCTATGGAGAAAAACTTCCTGGATACTTCATCACTGCCTGTGTACACAGAATTCAGCTAACTTTAGGAAGAAGCATTTTGGTATCATTTTTTTCTAACAGGACATGTCCAAATAAGAAAATAATTTATCTTTTCAATCTTACTTTCATGTATATTTTCCATTTTGGTTTAGCTTTCCATTCATCATGTGGCACTGGTGCATATTGTATTAGGGTATTAGATCAAACTGTCAAAAAGCTGACTTTTTTTTTCCCCTAAGCATATGCATTTTTGGAACAGTAATTAATTCAACCAACTGGAAGTAAGTAATTAGTGGCTTTTTTCCTTGTGCTTGTTGCAAGTTTTGATATGAAGTATTTTTAGAAGGCTGCAGTTTTAACATCAAAAAACCCCTTGTTTTTGAGTACCTTGGTTATACAAGAAGAATGTGTGGTCTTAGGGAGTATATTGACACACATGATACTAAACATAGTTTTTGGAGGGAGAAATGCCTAATGACCTCAGGGAAGAGCCTTGGGGATTATCAATGGTTGTCTGCATAGGTGGTTTGAATATTCAAGACTTCATGTTTCATAATTAGAGCCAACCACTGTGACTACATGTAGGATTAGTGTGTTCCATTCCTGAAGTTCTGTGTGCTGTAGGTGACAAAAAAGTTACTTTAGATAAACCCCATGAAAAGCCCACCTGTATGGGAACAGTGAGATTGTGACTGAAAACCAGCAAGATACCAGAATCAAAAGTGGAATGTTTGTGCTCTGAGAGGACTGGAAAGCTGTGCACAGGAAGGTAATGCTGACAGGACAATGTACAAATATAGCAAAGAGATGTACACATCATAAACTAAACCTTCAGTGATTTAAAAGATGGGCTTGAAAGAATGAAAAGCTATGCAAAAAGTCATTGACCTATTGACCAGGATGGCTAATGTAGAGTATTGTTAAATTTTCCAAGTGATACAATAAATTAGCAGAGAATAGAAATCCTCTCATCTCCACTTCCATTATGATCTATAACTTTAATAAAGAACCTTTAACCTACAATTGTCTGGGCTGAGATGTGCTCACCTCTCCCTTACACTGTCTGTTTCAACCTGTGACTTTGGTGTATTTATACCATAATGTGGAGAAATTTGAGGAGGGTGAAGATGAGTCATTATCTCTGTACTAAAAAGGGAAAATTTATGATCTAGATAAGATCCATGATTTCATTTCATATGACTTGAGGTTGCTTGGTTTTGTTTAGTGCAACAAAGGCAAGAAAGGAAAAGAAAAGCTTTGTTTGGGGGTTTTTACTTCTACTACTCCCAACCATGTGATATGTGTTTCCACACCACATGATGTTGTCCCCAAACATAAGATTTTATTCTCTCTTAACAATATTTATTGAAAAAACTGTTTGTTTTCTAATTTCTTGCTAATCTATAACCTGCTGAAATAATTCCAAATATCTGTTTAGGCTCCATAAATGATTAACAAAATCCCCAGCCTGTTTTAGCAGGCTGAACATGGAGTGAAAGTTACTGCATTTTCATGTGATACTTACTTGGCCTCAGACTATTAGAGTCTCATCCTTAGTGAAGAACTGGACAGTTCTTTAATGTCGGTCTAAAGACAGTTTGGGGTGCTTTTTTTTTTTGGTGTGTTTTGTTTTGTTTAGGTTTTTTTGTTGTTGTTGTGGGGTTTTTTTTGGTTTTTTTTTTTTTTTTTTTGGTCTATTAGAGATCTGAGATAAACTGTTAAAAGAATAAAAGATCAAATGTGTTGCTTCCTTTTACAAGGAGGTAAACTAAAGGGAAGGAGATACTCGGACTTCAAAGGGCTAGGTCTTCCAGCTGCTTAGCTGGCAGAAAGTAGATAAGTGTAGTCATTTATGGAAAAGAGTGAACCAAAGGTTTTGTCCACCATTTACGTTCCTCCTCTTTTACCGCCACTTGAGTTGCTGCATATCAGTGGGATTGGGATAATGGGCTATCCATGCTTTTGTAAATCAATAGATTATTGCCTTTTTTCCCCAATATGTAGGGAGGCATGTTATAGATAAGAGTAAAGCATTCATGCATGCATGTATATCTGAGCAGAAATATGTGTATTTGTACAGTATAATTTGTGTTAATATATATGTAGTGTTATTCTTCCCATATGCCTTGTCTGACTTTGTCTAGAAGACAACAAATATAATATTAACCTTGCTGCTTCTGTGATTTTTATTAACTTTTTTTGTTTTAATTTTCTTATTGTTAATACCTCCTGTAATTGAGGCACAGCACTGCCCAATTGCACGGTAATTTGGAGCAGGGGGGAAGTCAAGCTCTTTAGTGACCTTTTCACTAGAAATTTCTCATGAAAGCAACTGTTAGCAAGTTTGGATGTGTCTTTTTATAACCTTTACAGTTCAGTGTGTGTCCTTCTAATGAGCTATTCAATAACTCAGTGCCTCAGCTCTGCTAATACTAATACATGTTATACTCAACATGTTGTGTGGCCCTGAAATTCATTCTTCCTTTTTCAAGGTAATGCTGAATCTGGTAAACAGTTTGTACTGAGAGTTTTGTTGCTGGGAACACCTAAGATGCCTCTAATTCAACACTTGAAAAATAGACAGTAGAAAATGCCTTGAAATCATCTTATTGTATGAATAAGTCAAACAAATAACAATTCTTACATTCTCTCCCATCTAATCTTAAAGAATTTTTTAGTGATGAGTATCTGGTATTTTTTTTATTTTTCTCCCATGATTTTATCAAATTAGGTTTGAGACAATATGAGTTTCGAAAATTTTCAGAATTATTCTCCTAAATGCATGTCACCTTAATTATTTTGTTGGTTTTGTACTAATAAACAAATATGTTGGAGATTTTCATTTTTTTCCCTCCCTGTAGATCATCTTTTTAGCCATTACAGTACCTGATTACAGAGGCATATTTTTAATCATTTTGTGTCTGGCTGGCTCTGCCCAGGGGTTCTTGCTGAACAGAATACTAAAAGTCTTCTCCTGATCATCTTAGAAAATTAGCATGGCAAAATTTGCTACTTGCCAGTTTCTTTCTAAATTTAATGATTTTTGGTGTATTCCAAAATATTCCATCTCTGGTGTGATCTGAGTCTGGTTTTTATGTGGGAGCACTGATAAGGACAAAAAACATGCTTTTGAACTTGACATTTAATCAGAGATTAAAACAATGAGCTGTGGCTAAAGTAATTTAGGTTTCATTCCTAACTTTAAAACAGTTTCCTTATTTGATACAATTTTTTTTTCCCCACCTGCTTTATTCGTTCCAATAGGGCCAATAGCAGTTCCTTAACCTGCTAGGATATTGCAGTAATAAATTTCCTAAAACATCAAAGGAACAGGTTACTGAGGGCTGATGAAGTATCTAAGAAGAGCAGTAGAACAAGTTACAGGCACACTTACCTCAGCACTGGACTGCAATAACTTTTTAAAAGTTTAAAAAACAAAAAGAAATTATTTTACCAAGTAGTCTTAGTAAGTTCATGTTTCTCCATCATCCTTCTCTGCATATCCTGTTGTCTGTAACAATCATTTCAAACATAAAAAGGCCCAGAAAAGTGCAAATTTTAAGAACTGTAGCTTCCAGTCATGTTAGTTTGGTGCTTTGTAGGCTTTTCTCTTAGGGTGTTTCTGTTCTGGATTGCAAGCAGCATGTCAGATTCCTTACATGCTCATTTGCACCTGCTGCTGTCTTTGACACAGCCTCTGGTCCTAGCTGAAGAGTTCTATGGTTTTCTCTTATTTTTCTTTTCTTTTTGGGGGGAATCTTGCAGATGGGAAGGCTTTCTTTTGACAAAAAACTTGTAGCACTTTGAGGTAATATGCCTCCATGGGTCCCTTATCAACAATAACAGCCAATTAATAACCAGGAAAAATCATCACTGAAGTCACAGTCCAGATGCTGAAATAAAGCTGTTCCTGTTATTCGTTCCATTCAGGAGAAGGCAAAGATTTCTCCCCCCATTGTCTGCTGCTGACTAGAGATTTCACTCGTCATTCTAGATGTACCACATGGCAAAAAGATGGTCTGGGACATTTATTCTGGATAGTTCAGTGACCTCTTTGAAGAAACTGGTGGGTTTATGTTCTGTGGAGTGGGGAATCATGAGGGTACTCAGCCAGTAGAAGATGTATAAGACCCATTACCTCCTGATGCTGAATATCTGCTGCTGTAATGAGGGAACATCCTGGACAGAAATGCAGAAGAACCAAAGGCAGGATTTTCACACAGCACCCCTACCCCCTCCTCCTCTTGTACAGAACTGATCCCAGTCACTTCCTTGAGAGGGAATTTTGCTATTCTAAGCTCATTTTATCTGTAAAAAGTCTCCTCTTGCATTATTTATGTGGGGGCTTTATTGCAGGAGTGGGCTGATCCCCAGCTCACTCCCCATCGCTCAGGTCATGAATGATGACAAATAGAATGTAGTTTCCTAATTGGTTGTGGTCTCTCACTTCTATGGAAATACAAAATATCTCTCAGCTGCTTTTCATTAGAGGAAAGTACAGGTACTAACTCTGAAATAGAAAAACGGCTTTTCCTTTATAGTCTTCTGGCCATTTTTGAATTATCAATCCCTCTTGGTGAAAAAACAATCTGGATTAAGTTAGATATTTTATTCAGAATAGCTAATGCAAAATAAACAGCTCTATAATCTTTCCCCTCTTTTCCTGGAATCCAGCCAGATTTCTAGCAGTGTTGTCAAATAATATCTACTCTTTCAATTAACATTACATACAGTGCTTAGGCTAAATTGCAAGTCACCCGGTCTCTTCTCTCTAAAATCAGAAAACTGCAAATTAACCACTAACTTCAGGCAGAAATTGTTTTTAACTGGGAAATTATATCTGTCTTTCACAGACTAGCCACCAAGATAAACACACATGCTTTTCTTTACTCTGCCTGTGGGTTGTCAGGGTGTTATACAAGCTGAAAACCAGGTATAGGGTCTGGTAAATAAAGACAACGCAGCTGGAACACAAGCTGTCTGGAATGCTCTTTATTGTAATGCTCTTTCTTTAGTAGACTTGTTATTTGAAGACTACCTGTAAACCCACAAGTACTGAAATTTAAGAACAACTTGTGGTTACACCTGTTACTGATAAAGCAGACCCATTTTGTTTGTGTTTTCAGCCTAGGTTCTAGTCCTAAAGCAAACTACTGTGCATCTGAATTCGCTGGTGCAAAATTTGCTGGCTAAATGTGAAACTAGATGGAGTCTTGTGTAAAAAAAAATAAAATGTCTCACTGACCCCCACAAAGAAGAAAAAACACTAAGGTAACATGACTTTGTTGTTGACTTCTCCGCCAAAGGCAGCAGGGAAATCTGTAGCAATAAGTATATTCACCTAGAAGTATGTATGTAAAGGGCAAAGTTGCACAGATGACAAGCTAGATGTTTTGAGATGAGTTTTGCTGCTGAAAAGCATAAAGAGTGTTAGGACTTGTTATATTTTTTTCTGAAAAACAACTGGTGACACTCTCTAAGGTCAACATGTAATATCTTTTCCATGCTCTTCTAAAAAAGTCAGATTAGTTCTTTCAGCAGTAACCTTTCTCACATTGACTATGTTTGCTTTCCTGCCTTTAAAATTCATCTTCTCCATTTGTGATTCTGACAGCTTGTAGGATTACATTGCCCGTATATCAATGTAGATGTGCCCGCTTTGTCATATTTTGATTAAAAGAAGTATACTTTTACTTATGCTAAGATAATATAGTGTACAGCAGATATATAACCTTTTAGCAAAGCCTTCTTTTTTTTCTTTTTTATATTTTTAAAGAACCTTCAGATGCCATTTAACTATTCAAGCTCAATATAGAAATACACAAACAGGGTTTGGTGGGTTGAAGAAGAGATTGTCTCTTAATCTTTAGATAAATACAGTGGAAACCAGGAAAATGTGAGATAGAAAAGTCCTTGGGAAAACTTGAGTAAACATATATCACATCCATGTTAGAAATGATCCAATAAAAATGGGTTCATCGTGCTCATTGTTACTTTATAGTAGATAACGCTTTACTTTGGGAGCTTTCACATCCTAGCACAAAAGCCATGTCTGCAACAAACATGTTCTTGGAACATGCATCTGAAAGAGACCCTCTGGGCCACTAAGTCCAGTATATTTACTGTTTTAGGCAACTATACAATTCATATGGTCTGTTTAGTTTTCAAGTGATTATCAAAAAGAAAAGAGGATAAAAATTTGTTTACTCAACTTGCACAATACATTTTAAAACCACATAATAATATATTGTATTTATTTTTATTTAAAAATAAAATTACCAAAGTAAAACATGGTTTAATTATCTTTTCTCTGAAGATATTTATCAGATTTTGAAGACTAGTTATCTTTTTTATTTAGTTCTTCCAGCTGAAGGAAAAAAGTGTAAATGTATGTTGTGAATGATAAGAAATCATTCTTTGTTCTAAGTTAATTTTATAAAATACGTCCTAGTTCCAACATACCACTATTTGTAATAACTAGGACTGAATAATATTACTGATGTTATTTTGCAAAAAGATGTTAAATACCTAAAAAGAAAAGTAGTTTCTCTGATTACTGAACAAGGTGATAAGATACCCTACTGGGAGCAGCCACCCCAATGACCAGTTGTGTTCTCTGCCTTTTGGGGAAGCTGCTTTCTTTCTATCTGCTTTTCTCCATGTCTTTTATTGAGTTTTGTAGAAGGTTTTCAATCACATGAATGGTTTTTATTATGGGGGCTAAACAAGGTTTTCTGTGGGTCTGCCCACTCTCAAATATTTTTGAATCTATTGATCAGCTATCACTAGATTCAGAATTAGGTAGATGTCAGCAGTTTATGAAGCTTTGTGGTAATGTAGGATTAGGCAGGTCCTACATTATCCTGATTTTACAGTTTTGTCAGATTCTTCCCACCAAGTGACTGTTTTCTGCCTTAGAATGAGTGAGGTTTTCCTTGATGCTTTTTCAAGCAGACTGTTGCAAAACTTTCCAAGCTTACAGACCTTCTTCTCTTCATTTTTCTGTGCTTTTCATTAGGTCCAAGCTGTGCTGCTTTATTTACTCACTAGCAGCAACCTTGAGGTTTCAACATTCTTTTACCTTTCAGTCCTTTATTATATCTGAAGAGAGCTCTATTATCACTGCTTTCCTGGCTAATCAAAGTGAGATCTTTTAGTCTCTACAACGGTTTCTAAGTTCCCTTGGGCATCCTAATGGCCAGTCTCTTCATCTGTTACCATTTGAACAAATTTCTCTCCCATGTAGGTGGCCAGAATTACTTTCAATATTCTGGATGGAAGCTTTTACAACATCGTTAGTAACTTATATCACTACTAGACCTACCTCATCTCTTAGATCCTAGCAGTGAACTAAAGATCCTAGCAGTGATTTGGCTTTTTCATGATCACACCAAATTAATTGCTTCTCATCATCCTCTCGTTGAAAAGTGCACATCAGGTCTTTCCCCTCTATTTTTTCTAACTGATGAGACATCAGCATAGATCAGATGGTCTTGATATTAGTCCCTATGAGTATGACCTTGTATTTTATGACAGCACAGTCTATACAGAGCTTATTAATGTCGAGGTTTCAGATCATAAGGACTATTAATTAGCATGTGCAGGCCTGGGTTTACTGGGGGAGAGAGAGGAAAAGCATCCCTGCTCCCATCTTCACTAGCACTGTCTTATGCTGTGTGTGCTTTCACATCACTGGCCGTGAGGCTGCACGATCCTACTGCACAGACTGAGATCATGTTAGCCCTTGCATTCCTACTTGCAAAAGTGACCTATCTCTCCTATCTTCAAGATGAAAAGGGTTTTTTTTTTTTATTTTTTTCAGTTCTTCTCCTATGTTACAATTAGGATCACAGACTCTGGAGTAAGATAGTTTATTCCTTTGAGTCCCTTCAGATGGGAGACATGCTCCAAGAGATGAAGACTTTGTCATTCCTTGAGTATAGGAGAGAGTTGTGGAAAGCCTGCTATATATTTGGAGAAAAGCCTAGGGAAATTAGACAAATCTACACAGTATCCTGTGGTAAAAAATGACCTAGTCACTTTTTCCTGATGAAATGTAAGCTTCTAATGGGCACCAAAGTGTTTTCACTTTCACTGGATTTTAGCATTTGTTGAGCTTTCCCTGAGTGTTCATTAATCTAATTGTGAGGCAAATGCCAACTTCAGACTAAAGGTGACCTAAATGTCGCACCACTTTTAGCGCTAAAATAAAGAGTGTTCAAGAATTAAATGAGCACAGTGGTCACATTCCTTATACATGGCAGCTGGTGAATCTCAGCTCGTGCCTCTTTGACACAAAAAGCTCCTCAGTCAACTCTCAATTTCCCAGGCGAGTTGCTTCTCTTGCAGTTGTCAGATAGTTGTTTTTTATCAGTTTATGACAAAACACAGGGGATGTGGATCATTAGAGTTGGGGCTTTTGATTAGTTCTATGCAATATGAGAAGTTTCCTTTCCTTCAACAAAATCCGTTCAGCTTTCATTTCAGTGTTTTCTCCAAAATTACAGGATATACTTAACTTTCCCCTGAGATACTTGAGAATAGCAACCTGACTCCTTTCACTTCTCTTTTCAGATATAGTATTTCTATTTTCTTACCTCTTTCATCTTGCTTTTTATCCTTTGTGAAATGGCAAAGGACCATGCTATGACTAACAGGGTAGAAAGAAAAGAAGGAGGAAAAGCCATTTTGAAGGGTGATGTGAATTACCCACTTAACAGCAAGGCTTATATTGGAATAATAATAAGCCTTAACCATTTTAAACATGTCTGTGGTATATATGACAATTAGGAATTTGGGCTATACCTGCAATTACCAGTTGGCTGGAAAGGGCAGGGAACTTCCCACTTTAACTGAGTGTCTGAGTAGCCATTGCCTGAGGGCAACTTTAACCAGTGCTAGGTGGGAGCAGAGCTGTAGAGCAGCAGTTAATAGGGAGCTGAGCAGTTGTTCCAGAGATCTCACTCCTTAATAGTAATGATCAGTCATCTCAGAGCCTGTTGTTTTATTGGTGAAGCAATCACAAGGCCCTTCAGCACTTATATGCAGTCTGCCATCTTCTTTACCACAGAATAATTTTATTGGCAGAAGACTTTGACATCTCTCACTGTGAAGTCCAAGCCACTACAGTGGCCTTGGGTATGAGTGTAATTTTTAAGTTCTTCTCTGAAGTACAGGAATTTAGTCCTTAGTAGACTCCTGTGATTTACTAATATTTAAGTTATTGGATTGATCACTTAGTGTTTGGGTAACATTTGCAGTAATAACCAGGAATATGTCCTTCTGGCACTAAACTTTGTGAAGCTGTAAAATACATTGAGAGCCCAGGTCACAATAGTGAGCATCTGACCCTTGAGCCCTGCTTTCCTATGTATTTATTTCATATATCCTGTGTCTCTGCACTGCAGTCATTCCAGCTTCCCACACCTTCTGTAATCACCATTGTTAGAGCATATTTTCTGTCCTCTTATGTCTTATGGGCTTAACCAGAACATTTTTTTTTTGTCTGGTTAAGAATTACAGATGTACAGATTGGCAAGTTGCCATGCACGCCCAGGTGGCCAAGCTAGTTCATGCATTTTAAATGTTCAAAGATTGAATTTGGCCTGTCTTTTCCTCAGCTAAAAGAATAAATTTAGAAAAGTGGTGTTAATCAACCATCTAACCGTTTGACACAAGTGTAGAAAATTATCCAGGGTATTTCTACTTCTGATTGAAATGCCTATAGGAAGAAAAATTATTAAAGCCAGATACGTGGACAGCTAGCACAACAGCACAAACTGTGCTGGTTTAGGTTTCTGTAAGGAGGTGGTATCCTATCCCTAGGAGCTGTTAAGATAAGAAGTGTATGGAGAAAGTCTAGAAGACATCACATGGTGAGGGTTTGAGCATTGGGAAATAAGGGAAAAGACCAAAGGGACTGATGTCTTACATGAGCAAGGATACAACTTCCTGTAGTAGAGGAGGAGAGGACTAGGAAAGAAAGATGTGGTCCAGAAGTGTCAATGTTTTTGCCCTTGAGGACATCAGCAGGTCTTGAGTTCTTTCTACTATATCTCACAGTTAGAGCATCGCTATGGTATTTGTAGTCTCTTCCTGGCCATCATGCTGTGTGTGACTGCAATTAAACAATTAATATTGCTGATTACTAACCCTCTCACTCTTCTGTCATTCACTGCAATTCATATGTTCCAACTTCAGCTTTTGGTGTCCTGTGCCATGGTTTCATTAATTCTCCAAAACTCCTTTCACACCTTGGAGAGAATACAGTCAAAATTTTGGGGTGTTTTGCCACTGAAATTCTGTGTGCAGTGGCTGTCCCAGCTTAAGAAGAATCTCTGACAGGCAGCCATATTTGACAGCTCTATGGCTTAATGTGTACGTAAGTCTCTTAATAACTGATTTAAACTTCTAACTCTAGCACTGCCCAGTGATATCAAATAAGAAAACAGCTTTTAACTTGTCATTCTGAATAATATTTGACATTATACTACCTTTTTCTTCTACCTTCAGCCAGTCAGCAAAGAACTGTGGGGAAATTTAGCCATCTCATTTTAGCTTTACTATCAATATAATCCATCTATTTACTATTTAAAATCCATTTATTTTCTATCAAATGCATATCATAACATTTTGCAGTTATACCATCACAATATGTGACATCACAATTAAAATTTAAAACAGCCTTTGTTTGATTTTTGTTGAGGGAGAAGAATGTTGATGATGGTGAATTGCAACGATACAGTCAAGAGTTAATCTAAGGGGTTTTTTCTCAATATTTTAATAATTTTTCTTCAAATCTATGTGATTTCTCTGACTATATATGATCACATGATAAAATAAACATTAAAACGTGATAGAGACTTAGTAGTATATGGGTTCTATGCTAATGAGTGATGATAAAAAGTAAGAAATTTCAATAAATACATATAGTCACAGATATCTAGAAATACAGTCTCATCAGTCCACAGTCATTTCAAGTACCATGCTCTAACTTCTAAATTTAGGGGAATCTGACAAGGTCTCATGCTTTCATAAAATTTGGATAGTACTTCCTCCCTACAAGTGCTTAGCTTAATAATTACCATATCATTACTGAAATGGCTGCCCTTTCAAGGTCTGTCTTTTTATTAATGTGCTTTTCTGGTAGCTGGCCATTTAAATTTGGCCAGCATGAGCTGTCATGCAGTGCAGTAAGTGGATATTACAGTTTTCTCCCTCCCATCTATGCAATACTTTCCAGCTAAAGAGCACATGAGATCGAAAGGGATTCCTCAGCAATGAAAAATGAAATAATGGTGTCAGAAGGATTTTCAATTTATCAGAGAAAAGGCATAATGAAATCCAATAGCTGCAAGAGAAGGCAGAGACAGACTTGCTAGAAATAGGGTGTGCTATGAAGGATAACTGTCTATTGGAAAAGCATAACTAAAAATGCAGTGAGATCTATGCTATCTGGAATCTTTATATATAAAAAATTGATGACTTTTTAAAATACACATTTTAACTTCAGGGGGCAATATGAGCCTCTTTCTAAGTGATATCCTCTGTTCTGTTCAGTAGATGAAAAAATGACTGTTTTCTTATTTCCCAGCTGATGAATATATGTTCTAGTGATTCTCAAAACTTTCATTTTTCAACAAAATGAAGGGGGAGTGGGGGGAAACTCTAGCTGCAGTATGATATGTCTTTATGTTTTTTAATTTTTTTTAATGATATCCCTTTTTGATCCTTTTTGCCTGGTGAGAAGGAGATAGAGAATACTTCTTCACCCAGAAAAATAAATTCTATTGGGAAGAAAAACCCCAAAAAGTTGATGACATTCAAAATAAATTTTCATTTAGAGATGGGCAAGGAAAACAAAATAGAACACACAATCTGTTTTTACTAGTCTTTTATTGTATCTATTATTTTTCTTATATTCATTTTGTTCTTTTCATAATGAACCAGCACAAACTAATCCTAAACATGTGGTGTGTGGCTGACTGGGACCTCTTAAGTACCTAGTCTAGCAACTTCAAAGAGAAGTGATAAATGTTGAATTATATCTAAAGCATGTCAGAAGAAAATTCACTAAGTACTCACACACCATTTGATGAGGCGTGAAGATGGCCTTTTCTACCCCTAGTTCAGGATTTTTGTCAAAATTGCATTTTTGGAAGGAAGGGTTAATAAAGGGACAGGATAACTTTTATCAGTGGTATTTTGCTGCTTTTTTTTTTTCGTTGTTTCACATGTCATTCCTCCAGTTGATTGTGACTGTTTGAAGGATTGCTTTATATGTACAAAAATGAGTTATCTGAGTTTGTCTGTCCTTCTTTTGTGTCTAGAGATCTGGTCAAGTCTTTCGCACTTATAGAAATTTCCCACTGATTGTGATCCACTGTCCCTGATGGAAGGGAGTGTCATCGGTCTAGTGAAGAATTTTCAGGCCAATAATTTTTGTGGTAAATTTAGAGATTGCTTCCTATAAGAGTTGTATCTATATATGAATGAACCTGTGGTCTTTACCCTTAATTTTTGATAGGTAAACTCATCCACTAGACAAATAAGAGAGATTGTTGCTGATGACATAGGCCACCTACACTTTTTTTTTATTTAATGGCTTCATATGTTGGGCAGAAAAGGAGGTTTTTTTCAGTTCTTTTTGTCCCAGATATACACAGTATCACCATTAATATGCATATGTACTTTTATAAAAGGAAACTCCAATGTCAAAATGACACATTTATTGGTATAAATGTAACAGGCTAATAGAGGATAATTTTTTCCTTAGTGAAGTGCTAATGCAAAATTTAGAACGTGTTTCTGTAAAAATAAGCATTTTGGAATTTGGAGTGGTGAGTCATGTCCCTCTCTCCCAGAAAGGGACTGCAGATACAGGACGTATCTTTAATTGCAGCTTGAGATAACACTTTTCAAGTGCTAGGTACAGGGCAGCCAGGCTAACATGGAGCTAATAGCAGGTGGCTGAACCAGCTGGAGTAGAACTGCCACCTGCTGCAACATCCACCATTAATTAACTAACTCATCAGTAATTGCATGGCCTTCTAACTAAGATCATGTGGAATATCTGTATATTATCTAATGAAATCTGTGCTTCTGAATGATAAATCTGAACTCCCAGGGGGACTGGTTATGACCTAATGCTGAAGACACTGGATGCATGTTTAGAGAGAAGCCAAAATCCCAGAAATATGGAATTCACAGAGCCAGATCTCAAGCTGTTTAGTTTGGGCACAATCCCAAGTCAGCTGCCCTTTGGGGTTGGGGGGCAAAATCAATTTTGGCTTGCTGAGAATCCCAGCCTGGAGGCCTGTGCTGAATGCAGCTTCATCCCAGTATGGATGATCTATTTCTCCTGAGACAGAAGATGATTATCAATCACAAAAGGACCTGCTCTGCAGTTCTTTACTGTAAATACTAATCAATAGCAACTCTATTGTTAGCAACCCAGAAACTTCTGTTCTCTTGGCTTCTGTCAGATGGTGAGGTTTTTGTGTTTTTCCTGTACCAGCTACTTAGTTTACACCTCCTTTTGTAATGAGTTTCAGTCATTTTGAAGACCAACATGACTCAAAGAAGCAGGCGTTGAAGTACCAGCAACAGGCATAGCTTTGAAGCTGCAAAATAACAGTTTGAAATCAGTTTAGGAGATCTTGCTAATTTCTAATACAGCTCCTTAAATTCTACCTAAAATATAGGTTGTTTGTTCCTTAAATATTTGTTGATAGAAGGACAGGGAAGATCATCAGAAACCCAGCTACTGATGCAGCACTAGTAGGGACTGAAGGAAGAATGTCTACTTGCCAAAAAGGAAGGTTTTTGACACTTTGATTAAGTCCAGTCAGAGTTCACCTATTGTATGAGCAACTGAGATTTCCTCTGTGCAGCACTCAAGAAAGAGAAATCCAGGGGAAGGGAATTTTCTCTTCTGTGTCTATTTAGGCATTGAATCTTAACCAATACAGCTGCAAATTGGGAAGTACTCAAGTAAACTATCACTGTAATCCAGTATATTTGGATATTTTAAGACACTATTTATTTTTTACATTGGGCCTCCATGATGTGAAGTCAGCATTTTGGGGTCCAATTCTACTACCTATGTAGATCAAGATCAAGTGCAAGTGGGAGGTTTTTGCTAGGGGCACTTAATGCAAGTTTTCTGCTTGGCAATTTCTATGATCTTTTCTGGCTCACAATCAAAAGCAGACATTGTGGTTTCACTGGCATAAATAATGTAACAAGCCTGACCAGCTCGGGAAAATGGCACGTTTCTGCATTTCAGGTTAATCTCAAGCCAGTAATTCATTCTGATTCTTAGCTGCTGTTCTTGCTCTGATGCCAAAATACCAGTTCCTAGGCTGATATATTCATATTCTAATTTTCCAGTAATTAGTGTCCTCCTGAAAATGTGTTCTTTTTACTTTATTTTCAATCACAATGTTTAATTGAAATTCAGAAGGGAAATGCTGCATCATATTTATGGATTGAAGAGTGTGTGGTAGACAATTATCATAATTTTAAAATACAGCTTGGTTAGAAATAAAAAATAGGTGTTCTGAGTTTGATACGTTCTTTGAATTTCAAATGGAAATTATTATAAGTATGTAAATAACTTGAGAATGAAATGAAATTAGTTTTCTATTTTTGTCATTAAAAAACAGGAAAAATGAAGCTCAGAAGTTAAATGTAATTATTTTAAAAAATTAAAAGGAAAGTACTAAACAATTGCAAAAAGCAAAAGTTGCAAAAGAAGTTGATCAGGAGAACCTCACAAAGCCAGGTCATAGAGAAATCCTACATGAAAGACAGGAATTTTATTTTTATGTTTATTAGAAAGGTCTTTAAATCTACAGAGCCGAGGACAATGCTGCTCACTGCAGAACTGGTTTAAAGAGAAGAGAAAAGCAATTGTCTCTGCAGACCATTTTAATACACATTTTTACACCTTTTACTTCTGATCTCAGTTAAGTTGACAAGCAAAATACTGAGACTGTTCAAAGCCCTTAACATGGGGCAAAGGAACAAGACAGTTATTCTGATTTGCAGGTGAAATAGGTGTTCAGACAAAAACCGGTGTTTCATATAAAATGGTCCTTTCTTGTTCTCACTAAAAATGGGCTTGTGTGGCTTTCTGTTTCAGGAATGTGCAGCTTTTTTTGAATAGCAGCAGTAGCAATACTGATAACATATTTAAGGTGAAGGAGGATGACCACTGTGTGGGTTTGGAGTGTTCTTTTTCGTTTGTTTGTTTTAAAATCAGAACATTTTTTATAACAAAAAAGTGATTAAAAAGTGGAATGTGGAAAAAGTGGAATGGCATAAAGCTGTTTTCTCTGCTCAGGGTTGAATGACATGACATGATCATCAATAGGAAGTTTGTGGAGATACTTCCAAGAGAAGTAATTTTTGTTCTTACACCACAACGCCCTGGCATTTCCATAGTTAAATCATAGAAGATCTAAATGCTTTTAACAATTGATGGAAAAAATAATTCTAATCCCAATTTGCATTTTTTTTTTTTTTTTTTTGAATGTCAGAATAATAGCAGAAGAGGCAATCCCTTTTGGGAACCACTGTAAATCTGAACTCACCAAGATATATTTTTTAATCTCAAAAAACCCCCCAAAATAAACAGAAAACCTCACCCCAAATGTAATAAGAGAGTCCTTTAAATATCCTGTTTTGTGATATTCAACTTCACATGGTCACTGATTAGGTCCAAGATTGCCTTTTATTCTCAACAAGGCCAAACCTTGATATTTGGTTTTCAGATTTCCCTACATTATGCCATCCTTTGTAGCTGTAATTCATAATCCAGCCTTGGATCCTGCTATGTTATGGCATCTCCCACCTTTCAAAGGGAAAGGATTTATTTCCCTGAAAAATATTTTCAGCTTTCCTGGTGATATAACCTTCACGCTGATACTCCTCTAAAATTGAGGAGTAAATATTCCCAGATATAATTTGACGATCTTTATGACTGAGGTTCCTTCTGTCTAAAAGAAATCTCCTTCTTTTCTTTTCCAAGACCCACATAGCATGTGGGAAGTAGCAGTCTTGGAGTACCTTGTATTTTATTGCAAAAATGCACTCCACTACATCTATGCAAAGGGCTTCCTTTTATCATCATTCAGACTTGTCTGTTGCTCCTCTCCTTTAAAACACTTTCAACTCTACTTCTCAGCAATATGATTAGGCATATATTATTATGAGACAAAATGTTAATAGAAAAATAAAGGTTGTTTAGACAACATAGGACTAATTTATTCCATTAATTAGAGTGAAATTGTATGCAGTTATTCAAAATAAGTAGACATGCGAGTTATTCAATCACTTAATAAATTACCATAAAGTCTACTCTAAATCTAATATCTTTCAATTCCTCTAAGATGAATATTCTGATATCAATGACTTTAATAAATTTCACACAAGCAACTACAGTTTGGCATAAACACAAACAGTAATAGAGTTAATAGGAAGTATGTTTCTATACCAATTAAATTTGGCCTTGAGAACCAGAAAGTCAACTGATATGAGGTGGTGTATACTCTTTTTAGGATATTTCATACTATTAAATCCTATGATGATGTAAATGGAGTCCACAGAGAAATAACTTTTTTATCTTTCTAAAACCGGTCTGATATATGATTCATTCCACAAACCTTCCTAAAATTAGTTTAAAAGTTTTCATTCAGGATTTTTGTTTTTACAGAAAAGGACATTGCAAGGTACCTTGGTTAGATACGTTTTCTCAAATTATTTTCTGTTAAAAATGAGATATTCATAATATGTATTTTCAAAAATCTCCATTATCATGATTTTTTAAAAAATAATTTATTTTCTTTCTGCATAAATTACTTATTTTGATCTCTAAATTAGAAAAAGATATTTCATTCTGTTCTACAGAGCAGCTTCCTCTAATAGTTTTATATACAATAATAGAGGGCTTCAACTATTGCAGTCATTAAACATCTATTGCTGTATCAAGTCTTGAAATTGTATGTCAGTAGTATATGTTACGAAATAAATGGAAAAATAATTCTGTAGGAATTATTTTTAAATTAGTTCCTCTTTGAAATGTCACATATTAGCAGCAGACTTTTTACAAGCTAGGTTTTTCCACAAGTTCCTGAGATGTCATTTTAGTTCTTGGCAATTTGACATGAAAATACAAGTTTGAAGCATTTAGATTTTCAGGAGAAGGCAGGATTTGGTTACATTTTGTTTTTTAATTCTCTGATCTTTCTGCAAAGTTTTGTAATCTCACAAATCCAGTTTGGTGGTCAGTGTGAAAAAAAACCCCACATAAATGTTAAATTAAGTGTTTTACACTTTAAAATCTTGAGTTCAGGTAGTGGGTGGCTGCTGTTTCTTGTAAGAATGATCCCTATTCGTTCTTCTCTCCAAGACCAGCTCTTGTTTAGCACAGATGATGGCTTTATTGAACCCACAGCAGCAAAGAATAAGTGGCCTTTCCAGAACCTCCTGAGTTCTGATTTCTTCAGCTTCTTCTCTTTCCTGGACAGCTACAAGTACCAGCCTGATTTCCCCTGAGTCAGACAGTTGAGCATCTGTCCCAAAATTAAATGGAAAAAGTCTTTAATACATAAGTGAAACATAAATTAATAAACACGTGGCACAACACTATAGTCTAGTGTTAAATGTTGGTCTGGCTATTTAGTTAATGAAAGCACTTTAGCTCTTGCCGATTGTTTATTGGGTTCAAACCCCACACGTATTCAGTCTGGAAAGCAAGGACTAAGGCTACAACTGGATTTAAACCTGAATGCTGCAGACTAGTCATTATTTTTATGTCGCATACCTTCATAGCAGTAGGAAGATAGTCAGCAACAGTGGTAGTTAATATACATCCTTCTCATAGTTTTGAAATATGTTTTAATAATCAATATCATTTCAATATTTTCACATGATATTTTTGTAATAATATCATATTTTTCCCTTACTTGTCGAAATGAGTTGCTCTCATATGTTTTATGAATGTGGCATCCTATTTAGGATGAATAATTATTTAGAAATACTTTTATATAGTATCTTCTCTTGTGCTAATTTAATCAGAAAAACTGATTCTGGCTAAATCTGAGCTCTTCAGAGAAAATAACATTTCCTGAAAAAATTGGATTCAGCGACTGGTATCACTTGTGTCGTTATTAATGTTTCACTGGACTAGTATTATCTGTAAAGTAATAAGGGCTTGTCTGTGAATCAATACTGAGGATAGGTCTTTGAGAACAAGTAAGCCTATTCATTTTAAAGTGTATTACTAACCTGAATTAAGATTGTGAAACAATACTATCAAAAAGAATTAAAGCCATTTGAAATTGGTTTAACATAATTCACTTTGGGAGACAACAGAATTAAATGTCGTTGAATTCAGACTTCTTTATTTATTTAACCTGGATGGGCCTGTCCAGAGCAGGTCTCCAGTGACAATGGCTGTTAGATACTCTGTGATGTAAATGGAAAATGGAGAAGTGGAGCAACCTGCCCCATGGGTGCTGAGGGCCAGGGTCCTCTTTGTCCTGTCTGATCTTCCAAGGAAGGAGCTCTCTGCCCACACTGGTGTTCTATTACCTTCATCTATGACTCCAGCTATGGAAAAAACATGCAGGGAGGTGACCTTCCCAGCAAGACTGTAAAGTTTTCCTTTAGCTCTGTGCTTGGATGACAACAGAGTACATAACTCTTCCCATAAATTGTGAGATCAGTGGATTTGGGCATTCCCTCAAATTCACCCAATAAATCAGCAAAAGCAGCTTTCCAAGACTGTGCTCCCTGCTCTAAAAACAGGCTGAATGCTGGCAAAGTAGTTAAGTGTAGATGCTCCATATGAAAGGGGAGATGGAAATGAAATGTATGTGACAGGAGAGGATGGCAAATGGGGTCCCAGCCTGCTCCAAGGGTGATGGATAACAGACAGAGATGGATGAGAAGCAGCAGAGCTGTGAATGTTCTTCCTGGCCAGGATAAATAGCTGGGGAGTTGTGTATTGAGGGCAGCCAGAGGAGATGCAGTGATAGCAGGAGTGAGTGAAAGATAGATGCACCACCAACCCCTCTCAAATGGAAGTAGAAATTCCATGGGATTTCAGAGCTAAAACCAAAAGATTTTTGAACTTTTTTTGTAGAAAGAATAATTTTTGAAGTGTGTGTGTGTTTATATATCTGTATGTGTGCATATTTATATATAAGTATAATCCCCTATATTTTCTTCTGTACTGTAACTTTGAAGTTGATTTCGAATGGTAATACCAGAGCTCTTTTTTTTTTTTCATTTCCCCTCAGCTTTCCTGTCCTCAGAGAAAAAAAAAAAGGGAGCAGGAAGATACTAAGATTATGAGTGGTGAAGGGACTCCTTTTCCCAAAGCAATTTTATAAAAGCTACAAAAAAAATGCTAATAGTGTTGAAGTCTATATTTATTCTAGGAGAGAAAAACCTCCAAATAATAAGAACAGCAGGGAGTTAATTCCATTCTAATTCAAACAGATATGGATAAATAAGTCACAATGACAGAGTTTTAGCTATTGGAGGAAACTACCGAAGGAAATTGCAGATTTTGTAGATTTTGAGTCTGCAGACAAGGTTTGTTAGCAAGATTTTTGATGATCTGTCCTATAAGCTCTTATTGTTTTGAAATAATTGAATTTCATGTTGTTCTGAAAGTAGAAAGTTTTGGAAAGGAACATGTCAGGTGCCATCAAAAACACCTTGGCCGTAGCAAGCAAGTGATCAGGCAGCAAACAGGAATGCTCTCTGTGAATTCTTTACCAGCCAAGGCAATGCCCTAGCCTCTATCCACAAATTCCTTGGACAGAAAATTACTTGGGTGGAGGCAGAGGTGGGTATAAATGCCAGACAGAAATAGAGAGGGGTGGGAAGAGAAATGGCAGGCTGGATAGCTGCAGAGCAGGAGATGTTCAGGGGGAAGAATTGCTGCATGTGTACCTCTAAAAACTGAGCAGGGAAACAGCCTGGCAGGCACAGGGAGGCTGCAGTACTGTGTGGCACATGCTGAAATTTAATTTTTCACAGGTTTTTTTTTTGTTTGTTTTTGTTTTGTTTTGGTTTGGTTTGGTTTGGTTTTGGGGGGGTTTTTTTTTGGTGTTTTTTGTTTGTTTGCCCCTTTTTGCTAGCAACTTTCCTTCAAGACTGGATGTCTGTTGGTAAAAAATGAGTTGTAGTTAAACATCAGTTAGTTAAACATCATTTTTTTTCCTTTTGAAGCTCACTGAAGTTAACACAGTAAAAGGTAACATTGTCTGGCATGTTAGATGGGAAGGAAAACTTGATGAACTAATGATCCTTCCTAGCCTCAAATCTATGAATCTATTACCGGCTTGACTTATCAAGATTAAATGTTTGTTTGCCCTCCTTTTGTCTTGCACAGGAAAAGTAGCAAGGGAATATTCACTGTGTTAGGACTGCTGAGGAAAAAGCGTTATAGAATTATAATCTCACTTATCTTTTAATTTACTTTATCCCAGATGTTTTTGGAGCAGTGTCTTACTATAATTACAATTAATACTGTTCTGAGTAAAAATTGCATAGCTGCAGCTCGAATTCAGGAAACTATAACAGCAAAGGCTTGTCAAGTGATTAATGCATGTGTGGGATTTAGGATGGCACATTTTTATAACCTGTCTAGGAAGCACTGACACTGGTGGATAGCAGGCTCTCAAAGAGCAGTCAGAGATGATTATAGATAGGGTCACCATTGGTTACAATGATGGAAGTACCTGATTAATGACTTGCAACAGCAAAGAAAGACCAGAGATTAAAGTAGGCAAGGCAGTCAGCCTGTGCTGATGGAAGACAGATGGTTTCAGGAGAGGAGATGATGTCTGCAACCCAAAAAATATGTGAGTGAATATGTGTGATAACAGAACCGTATAGAATTAGATTTTTTGTGTTGAATGATCTGTGTCACTAGTATGAACCTAATGAAAGATCAATGAGGGTAACACAAATAAATGTATCTTATTTAAGAAATTGCACTTTCTGAAAATTAAGCTGGCACCTTGTAGGAATCAAATGTTCACATGATGGAAATCACTATAGTTCAGTGCGATAATATTTGCTCATAGCATTGCAGAATCTGTTCGAGACTTCAAGACTCCTTTAGCATTGACATCCTGTTTTGTTACCCTCCACCTGAAATAAGCATCCACTAAGTAAGATAAGCTGGTCTCTGAGGGAGCTGTAGAGCATTATTAACATCAGCACCACAACAAACTTTTATCTACTTTGTGATTTTATTATCAATGACTGCAATATTCACCATATTTGCTTAGCAAGTGAACTCCCTTCTTGAGTGAACTCCATTTTTGAGAATGTTGCTTATTCAAGAAGGCTCAAGTTTTGTCTTCATTTCGATAAATGTTTATGCTTCCCTGACCAAGGCCCCTAAAGATTTTCAAGATCTTTCCTGTATGGAGGAGCTTCTGATCTATCATTAATAACAAGTTTCTTAGACTAATTGTGTTTTTTATCTCCATTATATCTAACTGGAAATATGTGCCTATAGAAAAAAACTGTGCAGTTCCTGCTCTGATTCCGGGTACCGTATGGTGTTCTTTATTTTTGCTATAAATTTAGGATAGGTGATTGGTAAGCTCCATTCATCCTTGAAAAAGTAGCTTGTGCATTTCAGTGCAAGAGTTACAAGGGTGTGATAGTTTTGCTAGGAAAGCAATGTGTCAGGGACAATCTTGTCAATTATCCTACAGTCTTTACTCTCTCAATATCAAAGGAAATTATTGAGGAAGGGGCGAAACTTGAACACCTCAGGAGTCCTTTGCCTTCTCTAGATCTGATTTTAGCTAAGATAACTTATCGACCATGTGCCAGACATGCCTTGTGGAAATGACAGAAGATAAAAGCCAAGACAGTGATTTCTGCTTGTGCCTTCAACCCTTCATAGTGGTAACAAAGCTCTCTATGTCAACGGGAGATTCCATTTTGTAAAACTGGTAAAACAATTCCATTTTGTGTGTGAATCCTGAAATCACTGGAAACCCATTAAGTTGAAAAACAAAGATCAGCATTGCTAAAATATTTTCTGGAATTCAGGCAGAGCATGTATTTTTTTTTTTTTTCCCCTTTTTTTAAACTGTTACCACTTGTCTTGTGGGGACATTGTTACTTTGCTGTGCCTTAGTAGTTTGATATATTAGATCATAGTATTATCTCTAGTCATCTGCTGCTGAATGTGTGCATGCTTAATGTTTGTTTGTAACCTCTGGTGTTTGAGTAAGGGTTATTTGGTTTTCCACATGACCTAAGAATTGTTGCATTTCCAAATGCCTTTCACTCATATACACAGAAATAGTTAACTAGTAAAATTACATTGTTGTTTTAATAACAGAGGTCTTTAGGGATGAAAAAAACCCAACACAGGCTTAATTATAAATGCAGTGACAACCCAAAGGTTAAATCAGGGACATTGCATCTGAAGGATGGTGTTGAACCCTTTTGGATACAAAACCAGATGTGTATTTACCAGTACAAGTGCTTTTTCCATTTGCCAGAGCCCATATACCATTTTGAGTAAACGAATGGTTAAATGGGTTAAAGGATGGGAGAAGAGCTACAGGTATGAAAAATTTTACTTGCTTTAAGTGATAGATCAAAAATTATAGTCAGTACACACCTAAGACTTACTCTTTTTTTTTGAGGATCAAGAAAAGGAGGTATTGCAGAAGAGAATGGTGAAAGCAGTACAATTTTCAGTATTAAATTATGTGCATTCAGTTGATGCACAAGTGTTGAAGAAATCCGTTGGCCCATGTTAAAAGAAGTAGTTACATTCTACTACTGAAAATATATTGATGTGCATGTGCTTTGAAGCAAAACCAGGGATGTGCTTTTAGAACTCTCTGTGATATTGGTTTACATATGTTCCATAATTCCTTAGATCTTTAGCAAACAAATCCCACAAAGAAAATGTGTTCCAGTCCAAGGAGTGCAAGAGCTGCAGTCCCCAGGGATGCTGAGACCGTGGTGAACGTAGGCTTGGGGACACTGGATGAAGAACAGTCTCTCCAGCACTCTGTAGTGCAAATTTCAGAGGGTGACAAAACAGGCCAGGAGGATTTTTGTGCAGAGGAAGATCAGGATTTGAGGTTTACAGCATGGGTTTGAAGAAGGGGTATCTGAGACTGTTACTATAATTCTTTATTTTCTGCTTTTAAAATTCTCCCAAGCTTTAGATATTTGTCCAAAGCACTGCACACCTATCAGTGCATCGTCTGCCCCCAGTAGTTCTGTTGGCTCTTGACAGTTCTCCAGCATATGCAAAGCAGTTTTGTGTAAGAGTGACAATTCATGAAAGAGTGGGAGATTTGCCATCATGTGAATTCTCCTATTGATTAATGTAGGTGTAATCAATCTGATCTTTCTGAAGAACACTGTGTTTATTTAAGCGTGTAGCTCATATTTCTATCCAAGAAATTCAGAGCAGGTGCTACTTCCAAAGAACTATTTCATAGCTCATCTTGTCTTAATTTTTTTAAGAACATTCAAACTGTAACAAACGTCCTGCATAAAGAAATCCAGAAATTCATGATTATAGTCTGCCATAAATCACAAATGCAATGAGACCACTACTGATGGAAAAGGCTTTACATGATCTGCCATCAGAAAGGATTTTCTGTAGATATCTACACTGAATTGTGCTTCAGATGGGAAGGTTATCCTTGATATGACTCTCAGCTTCTCCTAGTGGGGGATTTTATAGAGCTCCTTCAACCTATATATGAAAGAAGTATTTAAATGAGACATTGGAGGAAGTGATTTCATTAAAAAAATTAAATCTTAAGGCACCAGTTATTTGAAGTATAGACCATAATGTATGTCAGAACCTGGAGCATTTTGCTTTTAGAGGCTCTTTGCCTGTCCTAAATTCTGGGATGAACTAGATATATTCTATTCCAGCTCAGGTCATTAGTAGCCATTTCATCAGCAGGTTTTTTGCTAAAGCTTTTAAGAATGTTTCATACTTGTTCACACTCCTTTCTTTCTTTTCTCTCAAGCTCGGGAATGATACCAAGGTATATTTTGTTTGGTTTGGGGTGGTTTTTGTTGCTGTTTGTTTTTCTCTGTTTATTTTGTAAAACAGCCACCTCACTAACCTAGCAGTTAATTTTTATCTGAACCAAGAATAATGTCAAAAAATTAGCCAATAAAACAAGATCCAAAACACTTAGCAATATCCTTTGAAGCCTGCCTTCATATTTGTCTCCATTTAACTCCTCTTTCTCATCTGATCTATTCACAAGCTATTATTGTATAGTGTATAACAAAAAGAACAATATTATTCTGGTCAGAGTAGCAGGCAGAAGTGAAAGGTACTATCTGTCCTACTAAGTTACTCAGTTGAAAGAATCTCTCCAGCTCAACCTGTCTTTTTCTCTTTTCAAGTGATACCAGTTGATGTCTGCAAGATTGTCGTACTCCCTGGTGCTGGTGCCTACCTCTGAAAATCTCACCAGGCAGAATTTACGGTCTTCCAGAGACAGATAAGACCAGCCATCACTGCAATCTTTAGGTTATGGTTTTAGCTGTTACAAATTCAAAGTTGTTGGTTCTTTGCCAACTAAAACATTAGTACAAACTTTATGCATTAGGTGTTTGCAGCAAAACAATTCAGACTTGAAATGTATAGATCTTTCAAGAGGATGTTTCCTTGATATTTATGTTACTAACCTTTGCAATTTTGTTTTGCTGTTTGAGAGAGTGTAGTCTCTATAAATAACAGAGGTAAAGTTCTAGGCTTGTAATCAGTCAGCTGTTATTTAAAGGAATTGAAAAGTGCTGGTTTCAAATTCAGCCCAAAATAAGTATCAGTGTCTGACAAAGCTGCAAGATTTCCTGCAAAGCAAGGTTTAGTGTCTTTATTCAAGACAGTAATTTCTGGAAAACTCTAGACACAACTGAGCTTAAAAGACCACAAATAATTTGTCGATGAGTTGCAATATTCTCAGGGACCTGTTTCTCTTCTGACTGTGAGTCTATTTGGGCATATCTACAGCACCTTTAATATAATGTCATTGATATGGGAAAAGTGATAATTTGACCTTTTATTTTATTGAGAAGTATTTCTGATATATCAGTGAAAATTGAATTAGCTTTTTCAGTTTAATGCAGACAGATTCATAAAGCTGGATGATAGCTGAGGCTGGTGCAAAGCTTTTGCAGATAGGTTAGCACTGAAGATGCTGCCACTCCATGAATGAAACAGAAGAAACTATTAATGAAGTTTATAAAGAGGTTTTCTTTTCCTTCTTCCTAAACTAAGTGCTTAAATATGGCCTTAGAAGAGGATTTTGTATGCATGTGGCAACTGCTGCACCATTTTTTATCAGTGGCATTGTTTCCAGTCAAATGAAACTCCTTTCTTTTTAATCAGTCAGAGAGAGAACAGTCATAATTAACCACTTTGGTGTCTCTGATGTCTTGACACTCTGCTTTCCTTCCTTTAGTCAGGTTTGAGGATATTTATCAAGCTCGAATTTAACCCACAGAAAAATGCCTGAAATTAATTCTACTTTTCCACAACTTCTGGCTCTTACTAGAAATATTTTATCTCTAACTGTTGCTTTTGCTCTGAGGCAACACTTAGGAAACCTGTTGTCAGGGGGAAATCAGAACACGTAGTGTGCATCTAATGGGAAAAAAAATTAAAATACTTATTCTATTTTATGATGCAAGTCTTTTGAAAAAGCAGATTGCTTGAAATTCAGACACTTTGACTCTGCATTAATAGCAGACATGCTAAAATGTAGATGCTTAATGAAATTACCATGGTAATGGTAATTTAATGATAATTAAATTACAATGGAGTAATTTAGGTAGGGATGTGCCAGTGGAGGTCATATTGTTCACCATGCTTCAGCTCAAACACACCCCACTAGCTAGGCCGAGTCAGGGCTTTGTCCATGTGAGTTTTGAATATCTCAAGCAATAGGGTCTTCTGTTTAATGGCAGACACTGGGTTTGATTCTCCTTTGCTTTTTGCCTCCTGCAATTCTCAGTGCCTGAGCAAAAGTGACCATGGAATGCTTCAGGACTGAAAGGCATTTTGTACATGCGCTTTGGAGAGGCCTTAAAATCTTCAGTTAAATTTCAAATCTTCCCTCCATCTCAAAGTTTAGAGACATCTGTGGCATTTCACCACTGTAAGCTCCTCAGGGGAGGCACGGACTGTGGAGTTCCTGTTCATCTTGAAAAATACTTCTCTTTTTCTTTTCTAAAATTCCTCTTTGAGGAGTTGGTAGTGGCCTCTTGACCTGAAAATATCTTCCACTTCCAATTTAAGACCTATAATCTTTCTTCTAAGAAGCCTAGCTGTAAGGCATCTGCTTTCTCTGATAAAGGATCTCCCATTTATTTCATTACACTGCTGCTCTGTCCTGAAGGTTTGCAATTGTCCTGGTGATGTCAATGCAAATTCCCTCTTGAAAGTCTCAAATTGTAGAGATTTGTGGTAAGCAGAGACAAGATGAAATAGTGATCACACTAAAACAGGGCGTATTGCACTGTGGTTTAGGCTTATCAGAAAGCATTTTTGCTGGTTTTAGAGCAATGTTGTAAGACAGTTAATCCATTGGGAAGATGTTAGTTTTCTCTTTGATGCTTGTAGGAATTAAAGGTGCTAGGCATCTTCCAGGATGAAGTGTTTAGAAAAATAACTCTTAATTTACTCTTGTAATGAGTCATCCTTGTTAGCTTTTAAAGAAAACACTTGGGTTTTTTGCTTTATGCATATAATGAGTCATGATAATTGGTGTAAGGGATGTCTATATAATACTACAGTATTTAGATTTAAATTAAGATGTATTAAAGTAAAATTCATCATCTAAAAAAGATAGATTGGGAGAATCTAGTCTCACATTTTGAATGAAAAATGTTTTACTCATGTTTCCTTTTTTGAAATGAAATTAGCATTTCACATGTTATATCTGGAGATATGGTTCAGCAGCATCACAATTTCTCCTGTCAGATATTTGCATGACTCTTTTCCTTGACTCTTGCTGCTGGTGCATACACAGTATGTGGGCTAAAATAGTGGATTGTGAGGACTGGGGGATCCTGCAGCCTGCTCCTGGCAGTCACTTCCCTCCTGCTGCTCCTGTCTGCCCCTCCATGCCCCTTCCCAAAACTGGTTTGTTTATATTTAGGGATGGCATAGGTTTTTGTAGGTTTGCCATAAGCCAATATTTCACAATTTCACCTACAGTGCTGATCCTCAAAGGAGTGTCAGGGAGGTGGAATGTGCATTTTGGAGCAACTGAAGATGGAGTGGGAGTCCAGACTTTGAGGCAGAGGGAGAAAATATTTATTGTGTAGCTCACAATTGTTTCAGTCAATTCAAGCAAGAGGGAGAATTGGCTGCAGTATGGATACGTCCTGCTGAGAAAACCTTAGAGGATTTAAGATCCAGGCTTCCTCTTTTATCTGTACCTAGAAATCCACCCCCTCCAACAGCACTGCTGCTGTAAGAGATTGGCTCAATGTAGTCCTGGAGGGCAGAGCACTACAGCCTGCTCCCACTGTCAGCATAACCTGATGTTCCCAGGTTTCTCTCCTCCATGTACTCAGTCATGTTTGACCTTACTTTGTAAACATAATATGGCAAAAGTCATGAGGATAATGTTGCAGGCTGAAAATAAAATGAGTATGTGCAGTACTTCATGCTGTCATTTTTTATTACCTCAAATGTCAGGTCAGTCTTCATTACATACCAGACTAAATGCATCCTTTCTTGCCTTCCTTAGTGGTATTTTCTCCCAGCCCTCTTTGTTCTATATTTCTTATCTCCTGGTTCTCAGCAGCTTTCAGCCTGTTTAGTGCAGTGATATTCCTCTCATTTTATGTAGTTTAGCAGGCCAAACCTATGAGTCACTATTCCTAGCTTTATGGTGCTTAAACCTGTGTGTGTATTGCACCAATGAATTGATAAATTCTGTGATGTTATTTCTAATATGATGAATCAAGCCACAACTTTTTTTGCAGTTTCCCCAATTTACCCAGTCTCTGATGATTCAGTCTAAAAATGTACAAAGGATGAATCTTTGCATCTTCTATTTCAACAGTTTTTCTATATTGATTTTTTAAGTTTCTGTATCCTATATCTCAGTAATTTTTTCTCCTGGTTTGTTCTCTTATATTTTATTGGTATCTCCAATCTTTTAAGCACTTTGGGATGCATAAAGCAGTTCACAAATGCAATTAGAGATAAAACATACGCAATGAGATAAAGACATCATAAAGCATGAAAGTAAATCTCAGTGGTCTCGTGACTGGAGACATAGGAAAACATTAGAAGCTTGTTTCTTCACAACTTAGCCTAGGCTACAAATATATTTCATTGAAAATAAATGTTTCTGTGATGGAATGCTGGAGCTCAGGATAGTGGGGTTCACCTTCCAGCTTTACTAAGAACTTCCTCTTGGGTTCCCACCTGAACAGGTCACCAAGTGAAATTCTCTATCTGAGGGACTATGACAAGGCCCAGAGAGGATGGCAATTAACTCTTCTGCTGCCTCCTTGGTCACACCATAAATTTTGTGTCTTGAAGCTATGGTATTTTGTAATAAATTGGAGAGTGAGACATGTTTCTCTTGGCTACATAAGGGTGTCTTGTTTTGGCAGTTCTTCTTGAGTGATTTCTGTTTCTAGTATGCATGTAGAAAACCCCCAGGCTGAGAGAACAATTTATCCATCTGTCCTTCCTGCCTCTTGCAAGCCTCTCCATCCCTCTTCTGTCACTTGGGATGAAACCTGTCCTATTAAATACAGGAGATGACTAGATTCTTGTCACACACCAATTAAACTTCAGTTTCCAATACAAAGGAGTACTCTCCTAGGCTTCTGTGTAAAAGAATCTTGCCATAATAAACAGATGTAGTGAAATTCTTTATTTGAACACTATTACCAATCTGAAAATCTAATTCTCTTTAATTAGTTGCTATTTCATATTTATCCTGCATGGCTTGAAAAAGCAAAGCAATAATTCTCACTATCATAGCATATTGCCAGTTAGTATTTGGGTAGATGAAATTCTTATGATTTCCTAGTTGGGAATGTGGACTTGATTTCTTTCACAGAGTGGAATAGGTAGAAATGTCTTCCAGTTAATGTGTGCAATTCAGGTTTCTCATACTGCATTATGCAAGAAAGCAAAGCCGTGGGGGAAGAAAAAACATCCTAATCAATAAAAGACCTTTCTTGTTTAAACCTGTTTGAGGAGCAGGGAGGTTTGTTATTTTCTTATCCCTACCCATTCTTTTGCATTGCAGTCCAACTAGATAGCTTCTTAAAATGAATTATATCCACAATGATGAATGGAGGAGTTTGTATTGATTTGCTAAAATCACACCATAATGACATAATTAGTCTACTTATGAATTGTCCCTACTGTGAATTTGAAAAAAGGACAGTAAAAAAAAGTTCCTGCTTGCTCACTGAATACTGAAAAAACAAAACCCAGGCAACGCTTCCACATAACGTTGTGACAGAGACTTTGAAAATGCTCATTTTTTACATTCTCCATGGTTACTCATACAGATTTCCATTGCAGAGTTCCACCTGTAGAGTTCTTTGACACTCATCCAAGAAAGCACTTAAATATTTACTGAGCATTTCTGGTTGTTGCTTTTTCTGGCACCCAATTTTCACGTTCTGTTTGAGTGATTAGACCACCTCCTTATCACAGCGCAGGGCTAATGGATCTACAGGTGTGTTCTGTTGGTGCTGGTAGGAAACATTCATTCCATTTTTTACAATAAGATTAGCATCTGCTCGGGGTTTAGCATTGTAGAAACAATGCAACTGCTCACTTTCTTCTCTTGTGCTACACCAGCTTGAACAAATTTGCAAACTGCATGATAGTAACGTGAATCCTGACTCACGAGCTAATAGTAGGTGACAGAAAGGAAAAGAGGACTGCTTAAAAATAAATTTAAAAAATAGCAAGAGAAAAGGGAACAAAAGACTGTTTGATCAATTGAGGAAAAGCAGCAAATTGAAATAATGAGGCAAGCTTTTTTGAAAAGTCCTGAAAATGTGTCTTCAGAGTATCCCTTTTGCTTTTTATCTTTAGTAAAATAATGCTTACCTGGGAGGTGATAAAGATAACCCTGAAATTTTTAAGTGAAAAACTGAAGTCTAAGTAAGCCCTTCGGATTCATCTTTCTGAAATTCTTGTACTGTGTATTCAAGGTGGTGATATTTTAACCCTTGTAATCATAGCCTGATAATACAATTTTCTGACTAAAAAAAAAAAGTGGAAAGTGTACAAAAAATGTATAATAAGTCTCCATACATAAATACCATCAATTTTATTTTTTGTTGATTTTTGTGGATTTTTTTGGTTTTATTTGTTTGGTTGGTTTTTTAAATTAATTAACATGTTTAACAGGTCTGAGAATATACAGCTTTTCCTTGTGGCACTGGCTGTCATTAGCTGATTTTGGTGGTCATTCTGAACTCTAAAAGATATGCAAGAAAACTCATCCAGTGTAGAATTCAGGTATGCTGAGAAATGAAAAATACTCAGTGGTAACTGGAGTTAGGACACCAGTGTCTACTGATCCCCCAGTTACTATCAGATTGTGGCATAAAATATAATTCCACTGTACTCTTCAATTCTCCCTGAAATTCTATCTCCTTCATAGATCTGAGTAAGGAGGAGGGCCTGTATCAAGTCCAGAAAGCCAAAAACAATCCATGCATGGACAGACCTATGAGGAAAGGCACATTTCAGAGATGAGAACCTCTGGAGAATTCATTCTCCCTTTTCATGAAAAGACCTCAGCCTTGTAAGCCTTTTCTCAAGTCTGCAGTGGTGCCTATTTGTTCATAAAGATAATGAGTGTTGCATTCTACATAATCCAAGACAACCATTGGCTTTTCTTAGAAACATCATTGCAAACATAATGACATGGAAGAGGAGAAGTATTTGAGTATTTGTGGGTTGTCACTGAGCTGTGTAAAAAGCTTACCAGCTATCACCGAGCTAAAAGCACAAAACAGTGAGGATGATTCCCTTTTTGCCTCTGCTCAGAGGTGTAAGCCTTAAACCACTACCTAGTTTGGAAGCAAGAAGTTTGTAATGAGGTGAATCTGATTCCTGATTTTTGTACGTGGCTGGCAACAGTGTGTCCAAAGTCTTCATAGGGAGGTGATGTTCCTCAGACAATTTAGCCTAGTTTGTAATTTCTGGAATTTTCTGCTGGTCTCACAGTTTCTGAGTTGTTGATGTCTCTCTATTATGAACCTCAAAACCTTGTGAGATTTGCCCATAAAAAGGGTAATTTCTTTGCTGTTGTGCATGATTTTTAGGCTGCATACTGAAAAGTGTTTTAATGAAGACATCACTTTAAAGTAAGCTACTACCATCTGTTCTGCCCTCTAATTACAAATAGTGAAAGGAGAGAGAGAGAGAATAATTTGCAATTGCATCCTAGAGACAGCAAGGATAAAGAAGTGACATAAAGGTGTGCAAGTGTCCAAATGTGGCCTGCATCACTTATGCTGCTTTCGTGATTCATATACAAATGGAAGATGAAACTGTTCCCTTGTGAAAGGAAAAGTTCCCTATGATAGAAATTTGTATTCAGGATATCTGAAATGACATGTCTGTAACAATGTATACCAGTGTGTTCTGTTTTAGTGTCAGTTACTCAGTTCTGGGGAACGCAATAAGTGTGAGTTGTGTGTGTTTGAGGTAAAATAAATGTTAAAAAAAGATGATCTGGTAGGCAATGGATTTAGACTCCAAAGAATTGAGTTGAATTCCAATTTCCATTTATTTCAACCTAAATAAAAAACAATTGGGTGTCTAATTTCAAATATAACTCTAGATTTGATGTTCAGTGAGCCTTACAAGGGACTTGCTCGTAATATAAGAGTAACAGTCCTATATTGCATAGGAGTGTTGCCAAGATTCAGTCAATTTAATGTCTGTGAGACAGGAAGGCTCTTGCCTGACAGGAAGCATGTAAGATGCACTGGGATACAAGAGATTTGATTTGATTCCCTGCAGCCTCTCCTGCCATGCTCTTGGCAGCAGTATGTACTACTTTTACTTGTACCTTTGCAGAGAAGATGGGCTGGGCAGACACAAGAATGCTCCTTAATCCCTCAGTGGTGTCAAAACCACATATCCCTGTTCCCAAAGGTGTTGCCCAGTGTGGTTCAAGTGGTTCACACAGCTGCAGTGGAAAATCTCCTGTGGTTGTAATGTTAATCAGAATCTTCAGATATGAGAGGAGTGGCTAAGCAAGGAAACCATTAGCTGCTTGAGGACACTTTCTTCTCTCTGATTATCTCAGAGGTGTGAGGCCTCAGAGTCCCTCTCCCTCCCTCTCTCTCTCTCTCGGCACTATGCTGCAGCTCCTGATTGGCAATTATATGCTGCCTTAAGCTGGGGAAATGATGGCCTCCTGAAGCAAATTCCTGCAGGTCCTGCAATGTGTTTATGCATTTACTTAATCAAATTATTAGAGGATTTATCTGAAAGCATCTGAGTGCACTACACAAACTGAGCAAGAAAAAATTTCCATTTGATGCAGGAACACAAATTCAAAAAGTAGCAAAAAGGAGGCTTGGATGATAGTTAATAAATCCTTCCTGTCAGGGAGGATCAATTGGTATTTGATCAGTGTGGGCAATCAAATACTTGTGTATTCATGGACCTTTTCTTAAATATCCACTGGTGTTTAAGTGGTAGGAAACATGGTGTTCAAAAGGAGGGGATTCAGACCTATAGCTCATCCTCTTTTTCCATTTCTCTGTGTTCCAGACTGAATATCTGGGAATGTGTATTTTCTCTCCCATCTGTGAAAGGGTCTATTAAATCCTTTACCAAAATATTGACAGCAAAAAACGGAGCAAAATTCTCTCTCTGTCTTCTTTCCCCCCACAGCCCCAGCAGTAAAAGTGAACAAAACAAGTTGTTCAAAGACGTGGCCATTTACCAGTGTGCAAGTGCAATCGAGAATTTGCCACACTGAGGGTTCCACCAATATCACTAAATTGTGTTTGAGTAAAAGAAGGCATAAAATCCAGACCTGCACTAACCAGTAATAATTTTCTGCAACCATATGGTGCAAGAGGATTTCAGCCACGGTGAATGCTCTCACATGCTTGTTTCAGTTAATGTCTCAGGCTCAGAAGGGATTGCAAGCCTGGATTTAATCATGTTTCTAAAACTAGTTGAACTCTTAGGCACTGTAGGAATGCAAATTACTATTAAATTTGAATCCTGAACATAGAGCTCAGAGGGCAGTGTGCTCTTGATGCATTTCTCTATAGGTAACTGTGGCAGATAAAAGATGGTGAATAAAAATTCTCAGCCAGCACATAAATATATATCATTCAGCTTTTCCTTTAATTATGGAAAAAGCAAACTCCAGGCTGATCTTCTGAAAATACCTTACCAGGAAGCACTGGAAATCTACCTACATTTGTAATTACGATTTTAGTTTTGATGACTAAAAGGCCATGCTAGGACAGGGCTGCTCAGGAGACAGGTGTGTGCTGTGCTTCACTTTCCTGCAGACAAAAGATATTTGTATGGCTGTGAACTCTCTTCATACACAGATCATTGCTGCTTGGAGGAAAATCAGTGGGCATAGGACATTGTTCTGGGGTTAGGGCGAGTCTAAAGCACTACACAAAGCATGAGGTTGGATGGGATGTTCGGGGCACATCTAGTCCAAGGTCTAAATGTAGGTACACCAAGCTCTCCAGATTTACATTCAGCAAAAGTGCCCAAAATTTTGGCATGTTTTTGGACTGGGGGAAAGGAGAGGAATGGTTTCATAGCACTTCTGACACCTTCCTGCAAAGAGATGGGCACTAAGTCTGCCCCATTGCTCCCCTGAGACATGTGCTCTCTCTCAGAAGAGAATGCATAGTCTGAATATTAATGTCATTTTGTAACAAAGGTTTTTGGTTGATCTGTGTGAGCAATATTCTTTTACATTGCTGAGAAAACTTCCCAGTCATCTAATTCCCCAAAATGGAGATTGCAAGGTCAACCTGCTCCAAAGAGAAAATGAAACTAGTATTGAAAATAAATGTAAATAATAAATGATCTTACTACTTCTGTGTTGTTATATATTTCTGCAGTCGGCAGACTGTAGTGAAGAAATCACCTTGGATTTACTTTCTGGTTCTCTGCAAATACAGAAATTAGTTTGTGAGACAAATACTTCCAAGAGTCTCTAGTGTACAGGTAGTATATCTCTAATCTAAAATATTTTCACTCATCTACAATGCTCCAATAAAAGAAGGAAAGACATTTTACATCTTTCTGTGTAACAAAATATTTTGGTGGTCAGCAGTGAAACTAATAATATAAAACACTCCAGGTAGTGGGATTATCAGTTTTTTACTTCTAAGTGAGACATCAAATAGAAAGAAAAAACACTTTTTAAAAGGTACAATAATCATACTTTTTTGGATTGTTTGGATCTGTAAATTACGTCAAGGAATATAGGGTCCACAGTAGAAAGGACAGCACTGTTACTATTATTATTATTGCTATTAATTGTTATTATATCTGTTCTTTGCCAATATACTTGTGGAATCATAAGAAGTATTTCCAATAAATTATTTTGAGGTTGCTTTATTTGTTTCTGAGCTTGCTCAGAGCTTAGAAAAAAAAGTTGAATTTTGAGGTGGTCCTTGGAAATAGAAATATTTCTATCCCTTTGTTAAGGTATGAATTTTCTATTTTTTTTAATTGATATCTATTGGTTGCTAAACATATCTTTGCGTTGGAGGAACATTATTTCAAGGTCAAAAGCTAAATATTTCTTTTGTTGAATAAGCATACATGCTAATTAGGTTAACAAGTTTGTGGGTTGGGTATTCAAGCTGAAATAATTAGCTTGAAAATTATTGCAGGAAAGAATGGCATCTTATTTAACAGAGCAGATCCATATGTTTGTTCAGTCATAGTATATTTTGGCTAGAAAGAGAAAAAAACTATTTCATTTATTTTTTATTTTTCTATTTATTTTTCTATTAGCTCTGTGTACTAGCTCATTTTGCACAAATGAAGTTGTCTTCTACTTCTCTCTGCAACAGCAAAATAATCCCTCAAATAACACCTACATTATTCCTGTGCTTTCTGTGCTGCTTTGAGGCTCTGTGAAAGCACACAGACAGACTCCATACACAGTTTATATGAAATGCTTTTGTAAATACAAATTTCTGTGTTTTATCCAGTCACTTTTGATTCTTATGCACAAAGGTTTGAATCATTCACTGTCACAAATCTGTGCTCACTTTCCTCCTTATACAGGAGTCATAAATGTAAAAAGAAGTTATAATGTCAGGACGAATGAAAATGGAGAAGGGAAGAGAGAGAAATTCAAATGTATGGAAGAGTATACTCTAGGGAAGGGTATATTTGTATGAATAGTGAAATGGGTTTCTCCTCAAATATTTCTGCAAATACTTAATGGAAAGTAATAGCAGTTGAAAGAATATTACAGTGAGAATAAAGTAAAATTGGAAGCATTTTAAGAAAAAAAAAATCCTGACTTTTTGAAAATAAAACCTCTTTTCCTTTATAATTCTGGAGCTGCTTGACAAATAGAAGGTTGTTAATATTTGTGTTTCAGCTTTTCTCAGTATTTTTCTAACCCTCAGATTATGACACAAATGCTTCCTTTCTAAATGTGGAAAGCCTAAACTAAAGAGTTTAGATTGGTTCCTTCAGCTGTCATGAAAACGAAAATCAGGCTTTGGAAGCAAGGAGAGAGCCCTAAGTGATGGATATTGCCCAGTCTGACCAGCTGCACAGCACAGCTTAACATTTCATCAGGGTGTGGGAGGGAATGAAATGTGGCAATCCTCTTCTCAGGAGCTTTGACACTGGCAGTTCCAATGCTATTCCCAATACTATTCTTCCTCCTCTGCTTGTTCAGGTTAGGAAGAAAGGAATAATTTTGTTCTCAGACCCTGTTTGATTTTTAATTAAGGGCTATGTACTCTCAAGAAAGATCCATGATTATT
Source organism: Illadopsis cleaveri (assembly GCA_013399915.1). Lineage (NCBI taxonomy): Eukaryota > Metazoa > Chordata > Aves > Passeriformes > Timaliidae > Illadopsis > Illadopsis cleaveri. The sequence continues at coordinate 751,146 of VXBB01024002.1, forward strand.
AATCACAGATGGAAGGAGTCACACAGGCTTTGAACAGTGAGCGAAACTCAGTATTTACAGAACTTGCTCTGGGGAAAATCACCCAGGTCCCTCTCCCTGATTCCCAACTCCTCCCATGCATCTGTGAACATCACCACAAATCAGGCCCTGGGGTACTTTCATGGGCCAATCCCTCTGTTTAGATACTCAGAATTTTTTCATGATGCCCAAGAGCCTTTTTATCAGAGCTGACATCTTGACATGATAATGAGAACTTTATGTATTTCATCTGAGAAAGTGCAACAGGGAACGGAGACATCAAACAAACAGGGAAAGTTTTCATGTTTGGAAACCTGACTGTTCTTCTAACACACATCTTTGCCATCTTTTCTTTTTTTCTATGGAAAAAAAGAAGCATTTGTCTCTGCAAGAGGGTTAATTATATAAATGAAGCGCTTTCCATTCTAAGATACAGGATTAATAAAGTAAAATCTTGGGACCTCTTGAAGTCTGATCCAAGGGGAAATAAAATCAAACACAGCATAGGCCAATTGGCTGAATGTGTTAAGTAAAGGTAGAAAAGGGAGAGAAAATTTGACAATACACAGAAGTTTGAATAAATTTAAAAAAAAAAAAAAAGAAAATATAAGCTGATGATGACTGGATATTCATATTTCCAGGGTGCTCCCAAAGCAGAATGCAGCTATTATCTGGCATGGAAACAGTTTGTGAAAAGTTGACAGGCTGAGTTAATTTAAGGAGCTCAGAATGAAACAATTAGCAAAAGAGAAGTATAAAGACAGGTAAAGGTTCTCCTAACTCTTGACAGAAAAACCCAGAACCTAACAAAATCTTTTTTCCCAGATGTGGTAAATGCTTATTCTCAAACTAATTTTCAGTGTTGCTGGGACGAAGATACAGAATTCAGTATCCTGTGTACAAACACTTCCATTGCGTCCTTTGTACCCATTTGAAGGCTGCAGAGTAGAAATTGCTCTGAGCCAGAGTTTGTTTGGGTCTTTCCTCCTAGATGAGGAAGTGATGAACAGGAAACATCCATTTTTCTATTAGACATATCTATGACAATAGCAGCCATTCTGAGGGGAAAAAACCCAACCCTGCAGATTCATTCTGGGTCTGTTGGATCTGCCTTATAATCCCATAAAGAAATTCTCATTCAAATTCATGACTGCTTTCCACAGCTTTAGTTGTGAAATTATACAGGTGCCCTGAACCTCCACTCTCATCAACGAAAGCATTTCTTGTGAGCACTGCATTGTGGAGTTGTGCTACAAAACGAATCCTGAAGGTGCCTAAATCAGGCAAAGGATATAAAAAGAACACTAAATATATTTTATAGCTTTTGAGGTCTAACCGATGCTTTTCAAGCCCTTGTGTTAAATTTCACAAGGGCCTGGTCCTGTTGGTGTGCATTAAACTTGCTGTGATGAGACCTGACCAGAGCATGCCTCACATATGTAGGTGAAATCTAAGGCTGAGAAATTTCTGGATCCCCTCAGTGGTTTAAGACTGCTCTGCTGTGATCAGTAAAAGCTGCCAGGCCCTTTGGCTGTACCGAGGCAGATTTATCCAAGGACGTAACTCTTGTGACCAAGAGAGGTCACAAAATTTAAGACACGAAAGGACTGAAGTCCTCTGGGATCAGAAGTGCTCTGGATTTTAATTTTCAGTAGGAGGATTTCATGTGCAGATTATGCCCCTTTTGGATCCACCCTAAGCTCCAGTAACAAATCCAGCAAAATTTGCCTTTCTGGAGTATTTGGGTGCTGACTCCTGAATCAACATTTTTCATCTCCTCCATTTTTGGAGTGACTTAGGTAAATTAGGGAATTCTTCCACTTCATCCTTACTTTTTATTTTATTTTTTTTTTTCAGTAGAAAAGAATAGAATAATGAAATCAGACAAGTTGTTTAGTGTGCTGAATTGCATGGTCAGTACAGTTCTCAGACTGAGAACACTCTTATGTGTGATTTTCATTTGGTTGTTTTGTTTTGGCCTAAGTTCGGCTGGTAACACTACACTTACTAATTTTTGGGGGTTTTTTTTATAAGAAGCCCTTTCTCATGTTCTGAAGACTATATTTAAGCTTCTTGAAATCACAGGAAAAAAACCAGGAGTCAACACCCTCTCTCTTCTGGCAGGGATGGATTCAGTGCTCATGTCCTCTGAGAGCAGGTCAGGATAAGCATCTCCAGCTGGCTTAGTGCTGCAGAGGATTTTTTCCCCTGTGTTGTGATTGACAGCACATTTCAGCCTGGTTTATGTGAGCAAAGCCAGTGAGCAAGAAGCAATAGGGCACGGATCATCTGAGGCTTCAAAGCCAAGCTTTTCCCGCTTAAATGTCAGTCGGCTGCTGTTTGTCAGCAACATGGAAAGCCCTGACAGAAGGAAATTGAGTCTTTTCTGCTGGTTTAATACCCGTGTGGCAGTGGGCATTGTGGCACTCCGGGAAATGAAGCGTGCCTGGGAAGAGCACAGCGAGGAGAGGCTGCTGCCCCCAGAGCCCTGGGAACAGATACTGCAGCAGTGCAGGATGCCTGTCCCCCCTGTAAATACTCACCCCAGGGGCAGGGGGAGGCTTTCAGTCTGCTTGGGTTTTGCCTGGAAGAGTGTGTCCTCAATGCTCTTTTCGTGCCTTACCATGCATCTCTTTTGATGCTTTCCAGAGGGGGTAATTATTCACGGAAATCCAGGAACAAGTGAGCTCTTCTAGGACAGCCTCTGGCCTCGTGTATGAATTTGTTCCCGGGCCCAACACAGGCAATGTGGGAAACACCAGCAAGGCTCTGTCTGATCTCTAGGGGATGAGAAGTGATGAAAAGTGAGGTATTCCCATATGTGTAGGCAGTAAGGTTAGGGTTTAAGAACAGGAGCCTTCAGTCCTTGCTTCCATCACTGATTTTTGAGGGATTTCCTTGGAAATCAAGGAGGCTGTTTATGCAAGTGAAGCTGTTTGGGAGGAAAAGGTTCCTGAATCTGCTTGTCTATAGTTGTGCTGAATCAGGAACAGTGTCTCTGTCATAAAAATATAAATTACAGTCAAAAGACTTACTCTGACAAAAATTTATATTTATAAGCCAAGTGCTGCAGATGAGTCACTGTTGAGTGAAGTTCATACTGCAGGTATCACTGTCTGAATAAATAATGCTATTAATTGTTTGCATTTAGTTCTGTTTGTAAACTCTCTCGGACATGTTATTTGCACTTGTCATCAAGATAAATTTGCACCTTACCAACTGCAAACAAAGACTGTCTTTCCCACCAGTTTATTCATGGAAGCGGTTTCAATTTGAAACCTGAAATACATCAGTCTTAGAAAGAGAAGTACCATACCTAATAAGTCATATTTTCTCTGTGTCAAAATAGCAATATCACAATGAAGCTCTGATCTCATTGACTGGAATAGAGCTATGAATAACAGTATCTAATCAAGATATTAATTAAAACTTGTAATATCATCTTAATGGGAACACGTTGCAGAGTTAAATTGGATTTTTTTCCCCTTTTAATTAGCAGTCAATTAACAGGTGTTCTCCATATGTAATTATTTTCAGTGGAATGCAAAGCTGAGTTAAACATTACAGCTGTATAGGGGTAGATTACAGTCAGGCACTTTGAGAGAATGAAGGCTGAGAGGAGTGAAAACGGGGACCAGGATACTCTGGCTAAATTCCAGTTTGCTAATCACATCCTACTTTATCAAAACTGCCTGATAGTTTCAATTAGTTGCTGTGTTGTCCTCATATTTCCTTGGAGGGCTAGGTGCTTTGCAGTAGAAAATTGAAAAGCTCCTTCTCCCCATGTGTGTCTGCCTTTAACTCTCAAGTGAAACAAATTTAAAAAGCAGATCTATTTCAACTTCATTTTTGTGTGCAGGAAAGGTTTCTCAATTTCTCTCTCTCTGTATATGTATGCATCTATGAACACACTTATCTGTGTTTTTCTTTAAAGGCTACCTAAAAACTTAGCCTTTCTGTGGGTAAAAATGTGCTTTTGCTCTTCTCTTGGAACATTCCTGGGTGAAAACTTGGCTCATTGTTTTTGTTCAAAAATCTGGTTGTATATTTTCCAGCTTTCTGGTAGTACAACTGATTGCCCCACAGGCTAATTCAGCTCATCACCCAGGCTGAGTCTGAATATTTTGCCAGTGATGGTCAAGTACTGAGCTTCTACAGCAGGAAGACTTTAGATTCAGTAGCTTTTGATGGACATGTGATGGCAGGAGATAAAATGGGATACTGGGTCTGAAGACATGGACGGAGGACAAATTTTTGTTTCTCTAGGCAGACACAGATATTTTGTTGTCTTGGTATTTGAAAAGTAGACTGTTGAGCATCTATTACTACCCACATGTAGAGTCATCAGTGTGACTTGTTCATGTGATTTATGTCCCACAAACCTGAAGGGATGGATCTACTCTTCAAGTAAGACAGAAAGGACCCTTCAGAATTAACTCTCTTTACCTTATAAAATGAATATTCAAGTGAACAGAATCTATTTCATTCAAAATTCAAAACCTGCCAAAATCAGTGGAAGACTTTCCACAATCTTCAGAGAACTTCAGTTGTAAGTGAAAAGAATTAATTTTGCAAGAATAAAAACATCTGAGCAGCCTTTACAAGTGAAAAGAAAATCACAGAAACAGTTTGTATTTATACAGAACTCTTCCCTTAAGGATTTTTTTTCTTTGAAAATTGACTCCTTGAACAAGTTTTGACTCCATTTAAATATGCATACATATAGGAAGAGATTATTTTATTTAAAAAGGTTTTTCTTTCCCCCACCAAGCATAACTTCTTAATCATGCATTTTCTTCCCTCTTTCTGGTTTCTCAGTATTTTTCACCACCTCTAGCCAGACATTAGATTTCCTAAGACAGCAAGATCCATGCCTTGACAGGTTATTAATTATCACAGCTGGAGGTAGGGTGTTGTGGCTGCTCTTTGCTGTTTGTCACTCGACAGTAAAACCAGATGAAAACTAAGGCTTTGGAAGGAAATAGAAATAACCCCAACATTTGTATACAGTGCACATTGGCTGAACAGCTGCTGAGTTGTTTTTCAGACCGTCGGCGATATCTCTTATCCTTCTTCCTTGAACTTCTCATCTCTGAACTCAGAGATATTAAAGCAAAGAATAATGTGAGAGCAGACCAGTACAGAAGGTAGTAAAATGTTTCTGAAAAGATCTTGCCTTACCTAAAGATATCTGGGGATATCCTCATCTCTAGAAATCTGGGGAGCAAGGCTGAAGTGGGGAAATGATGACAGGTCACATTCAAAACAAATGGAAGATCCCTTCCAAGGAGAAGGCCATTTACCAGGAATTATTTGGGGATCCTAAATTCCCTACCTCTCACTCTTATCTGGAATCTCTCACTTGGGGAAGTTGATTTGATTTGATTGATTTGATTTGATTTGATTTGATTTGATTTGAGGTGGTCTCCAATTTCCTGAATGCCAGCAGTGGTGCTGGTGGCTGGCTGGGTGAGGTGGATGTTTGCAGAATGATGCTGTTTGAGTTGCTAGGCAGTTCAGCTGTGCCCCTGTCACATCAAGGTGAAGCAAGGCTCTCTCAGGGGAATGCATGGGCCTCGAGGAAATTCAGCCCAGAAAAGGAAAGTTCCAACATTGGTACCAGGAGGTGCAAAGGGAGCCAAGCGATCCCACTGGGAGCACAGATCCTACAGAAATTGGCCTTTCCTGAGCTTTTGAGGCACCTCTGGGAATGCTGTCAAGTAGGGGCATAGGAAAGGTGTTGGAGGAGTTTGTACAGACCATACCAGACCATCTCCTGAGAAATCTGAATTTATATGTGTGTGAATTTTCCCTTTTTACCTGACATTCCAGGTTTAGCCGCTGTAGGAAAGCTCTGAAGAGCAGCTAGCCAGGAGAGGGCAGTGCTGCTCTCAGACATCTGCTGCTGGAAAGCCAGGACCGGGGTGGAAATAGTGATTGGATTGTTCTTCTCATGCAATCAGTTCAATTAATTAAGGACAGATTCTCCTGCCAGATTTACATGCATTTTATTTTTATATCTGGTCAATCCCTATCATAGAATTAATGAGATATTGTCAAGGTAAATTGTGACAGCAGCATTGCTTTCTGGTTTGTTGTTGGTTTTTTTTTTTTTCCTAATTAGAATGAGATCTGGGAATAAGAGAAGGGGTGGATGGTCCTCTTTAGCTTTTATTTAATAAAAGTGCCAGCAAGTAAAGAATTTATTCTATGAGAAAAACTTTTCAATGTTTCCTGAAAGGGAACAAACTCTGTCTCCTTCCCCTTTCTCCAGAAGTTTCACTGCACTCAGATCCCTCAGCCTGGGTATCCATCACTTGTAACTCACTTGAAAAGTGTGCCAGGTTTCCTTATTCATTTCATCTCAAAGAACCCCGGCAGCCTTCACTATACTCACTTGTAACTAAATCAGTTGAGATCACATCCTTTTGTTGCTTTGCAGCAAGGTACCAAGGCCTTAAATCGTGGAAGGAGGTAGGGACTGAGCTGGTAACAAAGCTCCTAAAATATGGAAGAGACAAAGCATGTGTTAGAACTGACTGGAGCCAGACAGTGAGCTGCACTGATCCACACTGGACATGACAAATGCTCAGCTCACCCTGGCCTCCATCTGTAATAAAGGGAGAATGACAGATATACTTTGGCTCCCAAGGAAAGATGTATCTGTGATCTGAAGTGTCCCAGGAGCCACAAGAAGTGTCTTGCTCTCAGTGCTGGAAAAGAGGGTGTTTTATGCCCAGCAAGCTGAAAGACTGGGACATCAGCCTGTCTTTGTATAATGGATGCTGGAAGCACCTGCCATTTATCACTTCTGTACTCGTTTTCCAAAACAGCTACTTCTTTCCTGTCTGAATTTCTCTTGCCAAGTGTCCAGCTCCTGCACTGAAATGGAGAACTGGACAAATTCTTTACAGCGTATCTCTTTCGACTCTGAAAATATGTAGTTTAGAAACTAAACACAATCTGAAAAGTGATGCTCTGGGCAGTCTCCATTTACCAGCCTTTGAAAGACTTCTATTATATAAGAAAAAAAAGAACAAAATGTTGCTAACTAGTTGAGTTTTCATCTTTATGCAACCCAAACCTCATACTACTAGTTATTCATGTTGTCTATTAGCATTCAAATAAAACTTGTTTACAAATTTTTCTTGTGGAGAACCTAATGAAGATGTTCAGTAAATGACCTCTTTTTCAGTTCACCTCCTCCCTGAGGGCTTTTTGGAGCCACAACAAGCCTGAGGACATACTACTTAAATGATGATCTCAGCCTCTGCAAATCAAGCAGAGCAAGGACTGGGACATATTTAACTGGAGGAACTTCTAAGACAAATCCAGCTATCCCCAGGAGGTGACATGAGAATTTCAGAGCTGAACCAATGTCACTGGATAATCACTGTTACTGACCTGGCTCCTTTTTTACAGAACTTCACCCTTAGGTAATACACTTACCTACATATAAGGATATTCAATGACGTATTTGTAATTGGAACTCCCTCCACCTAGTGGGAAAGCTTTCAGATGTTGGGTATTAGTCAGAAATCTCCCATCAAACCCAGTGAGGGGATGAAATTTTTAAAATGTTAATGTGGGGAGAGGTGAACATAAAGAAGTTTTCACAGACAATGCATTCTATTTGCTTGACATCTGCTGCAGGGTCTGAAGTGAAATTATACCCAAACATATCTAGAGTGCAAATAACTGTGATAGAAAATGGCAAAGTATTACTTATGTCAGTGACAAACCCTTTCAAAGGGAAGGGCTTACTTGGGACCTTATCATAATTCTGACTCATGCTTTCTGAGAGAGACAGTCATTTGGGGATTGCTGAATTGTTGCTGTTTTGAAAATTTCAGAAGAGGAAAGGCTGAAATCTGAGCAGTCATCATCTGATTACACCAGTTCCTCCTGAAATGTTAAGTGTATATAATGCTTTTTCCTTATGGAGCTTAAACTGATAACAGCTCTGCTGTTAAAATGCTATTTTGTGTAATGGAAGAAGCTGATGCTTTCTGTGGGTAGTGCACTTTTGTCACTGAAATTTCTGTAGAGGTGATGGGTTCTTTAATATATTCTATCCAGGAGGCTCTGTTCCTAGTTTGTATATTGGCAAAGGACAGACAGCTGTGTCTGCAGTGGGGAATAAAATTCCCTCTCTCACCTCACTGCTTTATTGCACTGAATTTTAGCAGCAAACACATTGCTGGCAGCCTCCTATTTACCATGCACAAAGGTCAGTCAGTACCCCACCAGTTTTCATTCTCCCTCCATAATTGCTTCTCACATTGAAAGAAATATTTTTTGTAACTCTCTGCCAGTGTTTGTTTGTGCATAGCTCATGTCATGGATTTATTTTCTCTTCCAGCTTGCTGGCATGGCCACTTTTAGTTTGTCTTCTAGTTCTTTTTCCAGGAAAGATTTTCTAAAACTCTATGTGTGTGTATAGAGGGGAGGCAGGCTTCAGTTTGACAGTCATCCCTTCCTGCTGGCCCCATAAGTTCAGCTACAGTTGGGTCAATATTAAAGAAATAAAGCAAATTAACTAGGCTTGTATTGCAAGTTTTAGAGACAGTTTATTGAGTGGCAAAATATTTCAGTCACTTGCGTTTACTACTTCATATTATCTTGCATGAGTAAAGTATGCTTGTGACAATTCCCTCAGAAAAGAATAATCTGGGAAAAGTTATTTATTTCTTGTTACACTGTATTGCACAGCTGAGAAGGAGACTGCCTTCAGCCAGAAATCAAAGCTTTGTCATAAAATCTAGATTCTCTATAAGAAAACAAAAAGACATTTGGGGAGAATAATAGAGAAAGTATTGCTTGTTTTTAATGAAAAATCCAGTAGGATGAGAAATAATGTGTTTGTATGGTTAAGATTGGGGGGCAGTATTCTCAATACTGAACATTGCTCAATACATGATCTAATAGACACCAAATTTTCGTGCAGTCCCAGTGTGCTTGCAAAGCAGGCCAAGGTAGCTACATGTGCTGTCATGATAACTCCAGGGTCAAACTAGACTTAAAAATGCAAATACCACTTTGCATAAAGCTGGACTAACTTGATTGTCAAAAATGTGGTCCTTGCAGCTCTGGTTTCTATGCAGGAAAACAAACTGGTGCAGTGCTGACCTTCCTGTGCTCAGAGCCCACCCTGCCCTCCCTCTCCATCTCTGTTGGAGCAGGCAGTATGTGCCCAACATATTTTGAAGTCTTCATTTTACATGCTGATGTAAGCTCAGCTCCAAGGGTAGCATAAGGTAATAAGTTTACTCCTGACTTTGGTGTCCAGCCTGTCAGCACACTGTCCTTTATAGTGTTGGGGTGTGATAACCAGTGAAAGAAACCACCCTGTACCCCCAAGCTGGATTTCAAAAGCCTTTAGTCTCTCTGGGCCTGTCTTCTACCTTTATAAGGGGTTAGGAAGCTGTATGCCTAAAGCTTCCACAGTGTGCCATATCCAGGATCACAGATGTGAACAAAGCCAGACTGAAGGGATAACTGGTGTCATTCTCAGCATTGAAAATTGGTGGGATAATCTGTGTCTGTTATATTTTTCCTGGTTTTCCCTCCATAGCTAGTGTACCAGAAAGCAGGTTATTTAAAAGACCAGTAATTTATTCTTCCATTCCCAGTGTTGAAATCCCTTGCTGATATGTTGATGAAACTGTACTCAGATGAAGAGTCTAATTAAGAGCACAGCAGTTGACAAAGCTGGCTGAATTCAGACACCATCCAGTGCAAAGCAAGTCTGACCAATGTAAAAAGGCAGTTTTTCTTTTGTGGTTTTTTTTTCTGTAAGACATTCAACAAATTAAAAAAAAAAAAAGAATTGAAAATGAAAATAAAAAGGACCAGTTACATATATATATTAGATATATATTGTGTATAGGTGCATATAAATATATGCATATGCAGATGCATATACAGTTATCTGTCTAAACAGAAAAATAATAGGGTTGTTGTGTTTGTCAAACTGAGTGAGAAAAAAATCCCTTGTCTTTTGCTGATAAAGTGATAAAGATTAAATATCACAACGGCTTTCCAGAAATTTCTTTTTTGTTTGGCAGATTTCTAAACCACAAAATAATAATTTTGAGCCCTAGCCAAACCCTTCCCCACCGAGTTCACTGAGATCCCTTTTGCTGAATCAGAGCACAACATTACCATGTGTGTTTATGGTAACAGCTCTACAACCCCTTTTGGCTGGAAAATTAGTGAAACTGTCCATGCTTTTGACTAATTGATGAGTAATCAAATATCGTCTAATATCCAGTTTCTTCAGAGAGCCTGCTCATTAGGACTGAATTATAGAGCTGAGAGATATAATTTTCTTTTCTTAGCTATCACTGAACTGATATTTTACTGTTGGCTAGTTTTATTTTCCTGCAGCCTTTTTCTGTGTTGTTTGTTTATTTGGTGAACAGATACAATAACTGAGATTTTCATTGGATTTAACACAGTTAAAATCCAAACTATTCTCGAGAAGGATGCTGCTGCTTCTCCTTCCATCCCAGCCTATCAGTTTCCCTGTTTGCTTTTTGCCACACCAAAGCTGGTGTTGGTCACTGATGAGTCGGGCCAAGGAGCTGCTCTGGCTGAAAACGAACTTAAAATAAAAATCTGGAGGGGTTTATGCCAGTCTTGAGTACATAGTCATGACATAGATGGGAAAGGTAAAATATATCCTGCTGCACAGAGCATAGATTTGAAGAATCCTCAGTTATCCAAAACTCATATTAATCATAGATTACCCACTTTGGTAGAGTCTGTATAAAAATGTTCAGTGTTAGATGGGACCTTAATGGGAACCAGAGCTCAGAAATACTTCATGAACAGTTTAAGATGCCCAAGATGGAGATGGCTCCTCTGGCCCTTTCCTGCAAGTCTTGGTTCAGTATAATTATCTTTCACCTGCTTGCTTTGCAAATCCCCTAGAGGTGAGTGAAATTATTTGCTATTAAATCTTACTAAATTAATTAGGTTATTTTGATGGGCTACATTTGGTTCATTTGAGAAGCAGCACTCCAGTTTCTGCAAACCACATCACCATTCTGAGTGCATAATCTTTGACAACATATGTTCCTTTCATGCAGAGTTTTCTAGCCTAAATCCAGCACTGGGCAAAAAGCAGTTTTTTGTTCAGAAGTGAAGTTTTTAAAGTTTTGTTTTTACAATAAACCATTTCTAATTCTTGTATTTTGCTTTGTGTAAGGAAACTGGAATGAATGATTCACAACATAATCATTTGGTCATAGTTGTTATAGAACAATAAAGATTTTGCTTTCTTTTTAATGTTCTATCTGCAAAGTGGGGATAGAGTTTCTATCCTAGAGAAGTGCTACAAAGATTTGTTGGTTAATGCTTGGACTGCATTTTATCTGTGCTAAATACCATATAATTATTTTATGTCCCAGTTACAGATGGTTGACACTGTGTGGTATCCTTGGAGTATTGCTCACTTATTTTTCAAGACTGAGTCTGCATGATAAATTGTAAATATGAATGACTGCAATGTTTCAAACATCAAAGTGGTGGTTTTTTTAATAATGCTAAGAATAATACAATACTCCAGTGCATGAATTTTCTGTTTGCTCCTAATACCCAATATGTTTCTATCATTTTGTACAAAAGCGACAAAAAATTCTTGCTGTACTTGTTTTTAATCTCAAGAAGACTCTTAGATATTTTCTTCTTCCTGCAGCCTAGATTGTGACATGGTTTTATTACAGCACTCACCTTTAGAGGATAGAGCTATTTATATGATCAAATTTCAGGTGTGCTCAAAAACACGAGTGCAGTGTTGAGGAGTCTAATAAAAGCTCATCACTTATTAATTGGAAACTAGTTTCAGTAGGTACAGCTGAGCACAAAAAATAGTGAGACCGAGTCACTAAAAGTGTTGGTAGAGGAAAGTCCCTTTGCTTTTTGTAACAAGTCGAGAGCTTCAGGCCTCAACACTACACACTCCTGGTTGTGGCAGCCACTTGTAATGAGCACTTTTACTCTGAGTGCATACCATTTATTTGATTTCACTTGCTGGGGTCTCTAAGCCCAACACCAGACAGCCCAGATGCAAATGGATGGAGAGCAAAGCAAGCAAGAGCATGTCTCAGTGGTCTAGAAATTGTGAATCTACTTCACATTCATATTTGCTGGTTTATAAAAGAGATATAAATAAACAGAAACAATTTTAAAATTTCCTATTTAACTCAGATGCCTTTGATGTACCCTCCTAGGTGCAGTGCTCTGACTGTGGCACCAGACCGTTGTATTCTTCCTTTGGTACCTTGAAGGATTTCATATAACTGAGTCTGTCCCTGGGTGTTGGATGAATTTCTCCTTCCCTCACAGTGCTGGGACACCCTCCAGGGGAAGGGTCTTGCTGTGGCAGATGACTGTGATAAAGATGTATCTTATCTTGCACTTTAGAGATAGCCCAGGCTTTCCTAGCATGCAGACTGGAAAACAAACCAACAGCCTCTACGGTCATGGCTTATTAAACACCTATCCTGGGAATTTTTGGATCAAAAATACAAATGCCTGATGAGATCAGATGCTGCTAAATTGGATTGTTAACTAGTGTTACACTATACAGTAAGTCTTAGAAATTAAGACATCCTTCAAGTTCAGTTATGGATGTACAAGTTTTATTCATTGGACCTGATCTATGGGTTTTGCAGAGGTTCATCTCTTTCAACAGTTCAGTTCAGGTTGTACTTGCATTTCCATGGCTTTCTGTAGTTGGTCCTAGGACTTCCTGTTGGCAAAGCTGAATCACAGATGAATTTCAGAAATTCAGCCTGCACACAGTGATCCAATTTGTCACTAAAAGACATCCTTAAAATAAGAGTCTTCAGGTGTGAGATATATTTGTCAAGTATTCACCTATCTTCTCTGAGATAAAGTCTTATGGAGGGACAGACTTCACAACTCTTCATTTAAGGAAATCTCCACTTGAATGAGACCTACCTCACACTAAACTTTCAGAACCTGCAAGCCCAAAAACCAGCACCCTAAACTTTTAAATCCACCATTGTATACCCACATCTTTCCAAATATGAGCTACCACAGCACTTTTCTTTCTCACTTTCTGTTATACACCTTCACTTCTCCAAAACATATGCCTAACTACCCTTGGCTCTACCTTTTTTTAACCTCTTGGGAGATATGATAGGTTCTGGATGTGTTTCAGTCTGCTCTCTGTGATCTCATCCAGCTCCCAATTCTCTGCTGTCCAGCTTTCTAGTCAGTTGGTCACTAGCTCGACAAAGGTCCTTTGCAAAGTGCTGCCCATTATGCAGTAGAAAACTGCAAGAAATAGAAGCTTTTACCTCCCAAAGATCAGCTGCCACACAGTGTCTTGTTCCTGCTTGAGGCAGCAACTCTCAGCTCTTGAACTTTGCAGTTCATTTCCATACATATTGCTGTCCAAAATTAATGCCTTTCACATTTCAGCATGCTAAAATATGCAGTTAGAAAACCAGCACATTTGATAAGCAAGCAGATCATGAGCTGTTTGTGAGACACTTTTTGGCCATCATTATTATTGTTAGGTAGATAGAGAAACTACAGAAAAATTGCCCATGGTATCTAGATATGGCAGCTTTGAGAAATAAATTAACATTTTCTTTATCTTTTGACAACAGAAAAGTATGTCTTTGTCTCTCCTGAAATTCCACCAGAGGTACAGCAGGGATGAATCTGCTCCATAAAAACAAAATTACACAAAAGAAAATTAAACTAATAAAAAGAGAGAGAGATTACAATAACAATAAAAAACAATTGGCAAAAGGGAAAACAACTCCCTCTTCTTATTGTTATGCATTCAGAATCAGTGTCTTACTCATTTGTTAAACTTTTATGGCACTAGCAGTCTCAAATACTAATTTTGTTCAGCATGAAAGTGCCCTTTTTAATGGGATGAATATGTTGCTTCCAGTGCAAGGAAGAGCAGGCATCTGGGTGATGCTTATGGTATATTCTACTCTGCTGGAAGTTTCTGGACAAAACACCTTTGCCTTTTTTTTTTTCTTCCACTGTTGTTCTACCCCACCCTGCTGATGCTGCAAGAACATCTGGTCAACACCCACCCGTTCAAAACAGCTGTAAAGTAATTTTGATATCAATTTTCATTGTCAGGCTAAAAAAAAAATCACTTTTCCAGCAAGTAAAATCTTTTGCCTCAAAGATGAAATGGTGTCCTTGTGGAAATGACATGTGCATTCCTCATGGGAAGTGCAGCCAGGTGACGTCCATGGCTGTCCATGAGTCACCAGCCTTCCATGGGACGTCATGCAGGGAATGTCCCTTGCACTCTCCTGAATGGTGAATCATAGAAGTGATTATCCTATAAACCCCATCAGAAAGAAGCACTGTGAGTGATATTTATTTGAGATAATGGGAATTCCTGTAAGGAAAAGAATGTCCTTCACCCTTCTGCGAAAAATGAAGAATTCAAGTTTTGCAAGTGACAAACTGAAAAATCTGTGTGCAGTGATGCAAGGCTTTGCTTCAAGGTCTTCATATGGGTAAGCATAGAGCTGAGCCCAGCCTGACTGGAATTCCAGCATCCATAATAGAAATAATTAGCTATACTGGTTCATTTGCACAGGTTTTCATTATCTGCTGAGCTTTATTTAGTGCCACTGCGTGTATCCTAACATTACACACAGCTCTCCAGCACTTTTGAAAAAGTAGGCCATTTAAACAGGCAAATATCGCAGGATAACCTTAACTATTGGTGAGAAGATAGGCCAGAAATTATGTTCATGGCCATATTTGCAAGACTGTGATGATAATAATAATAATAAAAGAAGATATCATGCCATTGACAAATAGAAACAATTTTATATCTAATAGGATTTAAGTAATAAAAGCTGAAGGGCTGCAACAGCTGCAAAGAGATTAGATACGTTATGTTTTCTCAGTGTAATAAAACTTGTCAAATAAAGCTGAATAAAATCTTCTTATCTGTGTCTCTGGCTTATTTTTCCTGCAGCCTCTTTCTTTTCAGCTGATTGCAGGAATCACCATTTCTCTAGAATGGTTACACACACGACAGTTCAATTAGAGTCAAGTTAGTGAAAGTTACTGCTGGATTTGCTTTTGGTTGCACCTTTTTTTTAAAGTAAAGACCATCTGCAGCATTTGGAAAGAATGAAGCAGATCAAAAATCAACTCTGCCAATCTCTGCTGATATTTAGTGGACAACTGTACTAAACTGTGCATATCAGTGTAGTACCATTTATTTTAATATTGCTTTACACAAGATCTGGTTCTGATTTAAAATAAACCCCATCAGAATAGCAAGACATCCTTCCCCAATCACGCTTGATGCCGCCTTGGCTCCCCCAAGGCTGCTCTTGTAATATCACACTTATCATCTGCCTGCTCCCTTCTCTGGTCACTGTCTGGAGTCCTCCTCCATTCTTGGTGCTCCTTCTGCCTCAGTTTCTCCTCATGCTTAAAGAAAGCGTCATGGTTTGTCTTTCCAGGGCTGGTGTGTTAATCTTTGCTGAGACCTTTAGGATACCCAGATGGAATTTGCATTCAGAAGTGTGAGTTTTTATTATTATGGTTAATTAGATGTGACAGGCTGACATTCTGCTAGCATTTTCATGAAATCCAAGGCCAAACCTTTGTCTGGGTTAGAAACATGCTTGGATTTTCCATGTGATCCATCCAGGTCACTATTTCTGAACCTACCCGTGTGTCTGATTTAAATTGCAGGAGCATCTAAAGCAGAGGTGTTGTTTTAAATACCGAACGGGAGGAGCAAATGGTGTGTATGTTTAAATAGTGTTGCTGTTGCCTTTGGCACGTATTTCAACAAAGTATTTACTCCCCAAGGCAAAGCATGAACCTAGTAAGAAAAGCCAAGGGATCTGTCCAAGCTGATGTAATACGTAAAGGCACAAACATCATCCATAAATCAATAGGCATTGATTTAGGTAAATGAGAGCTTTGCCCTTAGGTAAGAAAAAATGTACTTATTTATATGTATGTGTTTCAAATATTTCATGCAGAAGTTCTGGGGACAGAAATTAATATCCAATATTAATTAAAATTTAAGTGTATCATGTCAATGCCCCCAAACCCATTATTTAGGATTTTTATTTTTCTTTTTTTCAAATGAAATCTTTTCTCCTGCATTTTCCACTCCAGATAGAAAGTTCAGAAAACCAATTCATAATGACAATATGATAACCAATTAGGGAAAAAACCCCTGAAACCAGTTGCTGGTGCTGAAACTGCTGTCAGAATCTGCAATGTATCTGTGCTGAAACAATTTCTGGCCACCCTTTTTAACAATTTTCTTCCTTGGCGGGGGGGAGAAAGACATTTCTGTAGAAATTAAATCTAATGATTTAATTCTGTCAGTCCTAATTGCACAGAACTGGGAAGACATTGGAAAACAAAGGTGAGTGTAAAGCCTATGTCGCCCTGCAGAGAAGTGCTGCAGTCAGTTCTGAGTGAGCCAGTGGGAGTCCCCAGGGAGGTAACTGCTTAACCAGAGTGTTCCCAGCCTCCAAGCTGGCATCACAGAGCCTGGATGTGCAGGTTTATTGGAAGGATGGGGGAGATTCAGATGCTTCTCTTCTCTTAATAGCACAGGAAATCTGATGACTGGAAGGATGCTTTACCCTGAATATGGGGAGACTGAAGCAACGAGACCAATCCATCTGTCAGCAGGATGTGTATGCACATCAGTCTCGTCTTGCTTGTCTGACCACAACTGCAGCCCTGGCCTCCAGCATGGAGCAGGCTGAAACCTGAACATGCACCAGGTCATTCCAGTCCTCAGCATCCCAGAGGGTCCTGGGCTCCCTTCCCCATCTCCCCACTTCTCCACCTGTATGTTTCTATTAATGTTTTTATTATTATGCTACTGCAAGAATATTTTTCCTTCCTCACAAGGTAAGGGAGGAATTTTATTGGGAAATTGTCTTCACAGGCTTAAATCAGGAATGACTCCACTGATTTTAATTCTGTTCACAGAATCACAGAATATGCTGAGTAAGAAGGGACCTACAAGGATCACCAAGCCCAGTCAATGTCCCTGCATAGGATAAGTTTGAATGGTTTGTTTCCAGATGAAGTTGTCATCCATTTGTTTAGATGACCTTCGGTATAGCTGATGAAAGGCATTTTGATAGTAGTTAGAAGGAAGTAGGTAGTAGTTAGAACATGCAAACCTTTTCCACTTTTTTCACTATTCTGTAATATCAAGTTGTTCACAGTGGCTCAGATATACGGACATAGGGAAGAGCCTACAAAAATTGTGTAAGGAGGCCAGTGGCACCAGGCCTGTATCAGCAATAGTGTGGCCAGCAGGACCAGGGCAGTGATTGTCCCCCTGTACTCAGCACGGGTGGGGCCACACCTTGAGTGCTGTGACCATTTCTGAGCCCCTCAACTCAGGAAGGACATTGAGATGCCAGGTAAGAGCAACAGAGCTGTGAAGACTGGAGCACAAGTACTATGAGGAGCTGTTGAGGGAGCTGGGGGTTTTTAGCCTGGAGAAAAGGAGGCTCAGGGGAGACCTTATCACTCTGTACAACCACATGAAAGGAGATTGTAGCTAGCGGAGGTAGGGTTCTTCTTCCCAGGCAACCAGGAACAGGATGAGAGAACACAGCCTCAAGCTGCACCAGGAGGAGTTCAGGTTGGACATTAGGAGGAATTTCTTCACAGAAAGGGTGATTAGACAGACACTGGAATGGGCTCCCCAGGGAGGTGGGCAGCCACCATCCCTGGAGGTGTTTCAGGAAAGGCTGAACGTGGCACTCAGTGCCATGGTGTGGTTGACATGGTGGTGTTTGGATATAGATTGGACTTGATGACCTCAGAGGTCTTTTCCAACCTAATTGATTCTGTCATTCTGTAAAGCCATTCTTTTCCTTCACCTGATCAAAGATTTTTTCTAAAAATCCCTTCTCACTGAGGTGC
The DNA here is from genome assembly GCA_013399915.1 of Illadopsis cleaveri. NCBI lineage: Eukaryota > Metazoa > Chordata > Aves > Passeriformes > Timaliidae > Illadopsis > Illadopsis cleaveri. Next base: position 769,113 of record VXBB01024002.1, read on the forward strand.
AGTTTTTCCAGTTTGACAGGAGATTTTAAAAGGCACCTGCATGGCTCTGCACACAAAACTCTTCATGTAGGTACAAAGCCATCTTGTTTTTCTAGGAATATGAACAGGAGTCAAGAGAGCATATATAGCGGAGAATTACATCCTCTGCTTAAATTTCTCCCCCTTCCTCTCTTCCTTCAAGGTTATAAAAGAATCTTGTGTGCAAGTAGAGACTTGCTTTAGCTCTTGTCAGAAGTTCACATTTTAATATTAGTTTCTCTCTGTTTTGTTTGGGTTTTCTCATTTTCTTTTGCTGGCAAAAATTTAATGAAAGGTAGCCTGACAGAAAATGCTGTGATCCAAGCTGGGAATGGTTTGCTGCCACCAAAGTCCTTTGAGCCTTAGAATTCATCCTTATTGCTGCTATTGGATATAACAGAATTTTCAGATTACTTTCTGGCATCATTTTTCACACATGATTGACAGATGTAATAAACAGGTAAGGCAAGAAACTCAGCTTGTTGCAGGACAATGGATATATGCATTAGAAGCCTTCTGAAATGCAGAATGTTACTAAAACCATAACCTGATACTAGCAGGGAAGATGGCTGCAAACCACTCAGTGCACTTCAGTTCTTAGTATTTCATTTTTGTTTGCTGCTTGCCTTTTGTAACAGATCAGTGTTCATGCCCTCAAGGCTTTTCTTGCATACCAGGGGCCCCCAGGACATGGAAACCAATTAAAGACATTGATATTCTTGCTTCAACATTAAGCCAGGGAAAGAACTGACAGGAATTTCAAGTTCACTGTGCATGCAGGAGCTGGTTATCATTTCCATATGGCTTTCAGACTGTCTCACAGTAAAACCCACACCTGAGGGAGACCCAGAAGAGTCTGGGGCATGATTTGCTCAAAACTGCTTTTGATTCCCACCAACATAATTTATTGGAAACATTCTGCTTTTTTTTGGAAACATTCACAGCCAGTCTAGTAGCTACTGAAACATATTCCTACAATGTAGAAGAGACTTTGAAGGACAGAGCTTAAATTAGGCATGACCAGAGGTTGGACAAAGTACCTTGTTACTGTCCATCTAGTAGTTACTGAAACGTATTCCTACAATGTAGAAGTACAAAGTACCTTGTTACTGTCCATGTAGCAGGTCCCAGATCATACATGCACTCATGTTTTCAGTCACTTGTTTTTCGGTTTTGGGTTGTTTTTGGTTTTTTTTTAATTGGACATTTAGAAGTGTCACTGTCAGGCCAAGCTGCAGTCCCAGTATCTCAGCCTTGCACAAGCAGGATTTCACCAAACTGAACAACTGCTGCTCACATTCCCCAGCTGATGCTCTATGGAATGCTGTGTGACGGTGTCCAGGGAGGAGAAGGTGGGGGAAGGACATCCTTAAGGATTAAAGAGGTGAGTATCCATATGATCTCTTAGCTCAATGCACTTTGCAGTGTGGCCATATCCTCGGGGTCTGCTCAGGAGCAGATGATGTCAACTCCAGCATCATTATATGAACAGCTTTTTCCTACCTGAAAGAGGAAAGAGGCATAGTGCTACAGATCTCAAGGATTTCTGGGGAGTAGCTTGACACTTCTGATCTTGTCTTGCCTCTTTTACCCTTACCAGAAGCTCCTCAGCTCTTAAACACACAAAGCTTGCATAAATATAAGCACTATATTTCTCAGGAGGGACCCCATAAATTAATGGAACAATAACATGTTATAAAAATGTCAACCTTCATTTGATATGTGTGTAAGGTCCAACAGCTGTATTATAGATGACAACCTTATGGAATTACATTGCTGTTTTACCTGTTCTCATCCCGGTGGCAAATCTCATTCCCAACAAGTTCTGACTAAAGAAAGGGGGCTGCTCAGATGGCTTTCAAGGTAAAATTATAGTGTGGGTCACCTTCTTGCATCTTTTCAGTCCCCCATCTATTCCCATTTCAGCTCTAGACAAGTGAAGACTTGTGACTTTCTATTTCCCCAGCAGTTTCTATGTATGGTTACATGGCTGCAGTGCTCCTCTGCAAAAGTCATTGTATTTCAGAGAGAGGTGAAATGGTGCTGGTTATGCTGCACTTTGTATTTTGAGGTTACCCAGATACACGTCTGAGATAAGGGACTAGGGATGTTTCTGATTAATACTACCAGTGTTTGCTGTCTGTGCAGCAGCAGAGATAGAGCTGCACTGCTCCAAGTGCAGGGGGTGCAGCTAATGAGAGTCCGTGGCTGTACAGAGTGAGTAGGCAAACATTCATCTCGCTGACCTTGGCTATCTACAAGATACAGCCCTGATCTGACCTCCTTGTCCAGGCTCCCTCTGTACTTGGTGGAGAGGTTAATAAGTCCCTCTAGTTTCAGACACTTCTCTCAGGCTGAGATTAATCATCTCAGGTGATAATCATTCTCTGCTGGCTCTGGTGGGAGCTGATGTGACTAACACGGATTGGATAGTTATGTTTCAGATGACTGATTTCATTATACCATTAGGTTTGGTAAACTGAAGTCTTCTGTACAGGAAACAGCCAAAGCCATCATTTCATGATGCATGGTGCCAGGTAGTGTGACTGTCAAGTACTCACACATTTCATTTCTTGTACACCCAGTTTGGGAACAGGAACAGGAAATTAGATTGTGATTCTTGCTCTTCTGTAATTTCTCCAAATAGCTGATTGATAAGTGAGCACAAAATGGATATTCACAAACATGTAATAAATCCATTATATTGCAAATGATAATGAATTAATTCCTTTGGTTGGGGTTTTCTTATATTACATAGCATAGTAAGTTTGTTTTTAATTCTTGAGGCTAATGACACATAGCTTCTGATTTGCCTCTTAATGACTGAAAATCTAACAGCACTGTAATATTGCCAATTCCTTCTGACCCTGTGGAAGAATAATCATAAAAACAACAATACTCAGGGCTCAAGGTGAGATTATCTATCATTCTCAGAAGGAGGATCTGCTCAGAATGTTAATCAATGCTGTTTCCAAGCTTGGAGCCATTTACTTCCAAAGAATGCACCTAAACTCTTGAGTCCTAAATTAAGTTGTCCCAATGGCACATCTTTCCTTCACACTCTGCTCCTTGTACCACTCACTACAACCCCACATGTAACTGTCAAGGGCTTAACAGCCCCCCTTCGTTCTTACATTTACATTTACTCTCAGTGAAACAATACAACGGGTTGCTCAGAGAGGTGGGAGATGTCCCATCCCTGGTGACATTGAAAGTCTGATGGAGCAGGACTCTGAGGCACCTCATCTAGTTGAAGATGTGCCTGCACATTGTAGGGGGTTTGAAATAGATTGGCTTTAAGGGTCCTTTGAATGTTCTACGATTCTGTGAGCAGTTATCCTGGTCAAAACTGACAAAACTGAAATGAGAAATTAGGAAGGGTCATTTCTGTGTTCTGGCTGGGAAGATGCATTGATACTGGGTTCGATGCCTCCATGCCATAAGATCCTGGTACTTGGGATTAAAGATTCTGCCACAGTATAGGTGATGTATTCATGCCCCATAAATAACCACTAAAAAAAAAAAAAATTGAAACCTGGAGCCTGCAAACAGGAAAAGCTCATAAAATTTGGCATCATCTTGTAAGTTTGACTTTGGCCCGTCTCTAAGTTGGTCCTTTCCTTCATGGTTTGTTCGGACACCAGCTGATGTAAAACCTCCCATACCTCTGTTGGGACATTTTAATATTCCTGTCACAGGCTCTGCTGCACAACTGCACCAAAGAGCACAGGGTGGCTCCCCCTTCCCAAAAGGCTCCCCATCCCAAATATACAAGAGCATGGCAGGAGAGCAGAAGTTCTCTGTGTGCTCCACTCAGAGAGAAAGGCTCTGAAACCAGGAGTAGCCATTTGCTGACAGATTTATTTTCATAACACACCATTTAAAGGAGGAATTTGACTTCACTTGGAGGAAAGGACCAATATATATTTTTTCCCAACTTTTAGAATTAAAGCCCTTTTTTGAAGAACTTTTATGAGGATTAAGGATTAAATTAAAGACACTGATATGGAGATATGGTGCAGCATCTGCATTTTCATCAGCTGTGAATGAAACCAAGCAGCAGCATCATGGAAGACCAGCATGAAAAAATCCCACAGATCTTTTCAAATTGTATTATATATTTTATGAACAGGGAACTGCTTATTTTTGGGGGAACTGCAATTAGAATTTACATATTCTTCTTATAAACAATTCTTGGGGCAACTTATCTCGGTTTACAAATGACAATTTCCTTCTAAGTATTTGCTGTGTTTATTGAGCACCTGTGTGATAAACACAGGTTAGAGGGCATCAAGACTCTAAAAGTGCATGTGTTACTTTTCCATTTTTCTCCTCCCCTGTGTTTTCTTTTGCTTGGGTTTTTTGACCTCCTAATGCCTTTGCTCCCTCACCTAAAACATCAAGAAACATATCAAATCTCCATGGTGGAAAAGTAATCCTTAAAATTTGTACTGGTTTCCAAAGTCAGAATACTTTTTGACACAAATAACCTCCATCTTTAACCTGCAGCCCTGCTTTACGTAACATTCAGTGGTTTTGCCAACATGTCAAAGAAAAAAGTATTCCAGGATTTCTCTTCTTTGGGGCAAATAATTGAGCGTTTGTCAAGGAAAAGCACTTTAATATCAGAATTACCACTTTTTTCTTTTTTTTTTTTTT
>VXBB01024002.1:773803-814475 GCA_013399915.1 Illadopsis cleaveri
TTTTTGTCTCTACTACTTCAGTCACTTTAGCAAGATGCTTGATTCTAAGTGTTGGTGTTTGAAAACAGATTATTTTAAATTTATTTTGTTTTATTGAAAATGGATGTCGTGTGCTGTAAGAGTTCCTGGGGACATTTTCAATGAGTATGATTCTTACTGATCTCCCTGTTGGAGATGCATTCCTGACCATGAACTTTGGTATCTGCCATAATGAGTCTTTCTGTCAGAACAGAGAGGAGCTGCTCTTGTAGCAACCTGGGATCAGGGCCTGGGAAGCACCAGCACTGTGCTGTCTCTGGGGGATGTTGGCTGCTTGTCACACATCCCCTACGTGGTCTTGGGCAGGTCATTTGAGAACGGTTCAAAGCCAGGGAGTTTCACAGATTTGTAAACCTGCAGAGAGACTGTGCTTGTCAGTGAGTGTTTCATGTTCCTGTAGGATTTCTCTGATTGAATTTATCTTTAAACTTTGTTATCGCTTTGAGTAAAACTCATGTAAACCTGTCTTAACTTTAACATGCCCAGTAACACTACAGCCCTCAGTTCTCATTCCCCTGGTTAATTACTATTCATATCAAAGAAACCTCGGTGTTCTTGAGGAAACACAAAGCCTGGAGTTTACATATTTATTTTCTTTCTATAATATCATTACATGAAGAATGCCATAGAGGAAACAGGATTTAATTTCTGACTCACAAATGCCACTACCTCAGCAATACAGCAATACTTATGCCAGTTAGATGTGAGAGTCCAGATCCCAATGAAGTTAAATTGAATATTCTGATTATTAGTTCCTGCAGCCTGAGCTGTCAGTCAGAGTGGAACTGTACTGAACAGTGGCACTGACCAGCTTGTGGCTTCTCACCCAGATACCAAGACACCTTTTCACAATTCCTGTTGGTGCATGCCATGCTCACAAGGCATGCCTATTTGAAGAGGACAAGTTTTATGTAGAGCTAAAAATTTGCTTACAGACATCTGGAAGCCCTGAGGAATAATAATGCAATACTGACACTCAGGCCAGGCTTCAGGAGTCTAACCAGGTCCAGCATGTGGCCAGCTTTTAAGTGCTGAGCTCTCATTTAGCCTGTGCAAGAAAGAGCCTTGAAAAGGCACACTCACATCAGGGATGCTGCAACATGGTCAGATAAACAGTATTGTGACAGACTAATTCTCCATGTAGTTTGAGCAGGATTAAGGTGCCTAAACATAAGCGTCATGGGGACCTCACCAGGTCTCAACTGCTGTTTTTAATGAGTGTTTCTACTTGTGCAGAACAAGCAGGAAATGCTGCCTGAAATTGTCTAAGGACATTGGAAACAACTCTAGGCCCCAATGTATGGATATTTCAACGGCAGCAACACTAGCTGAAGAAAAACTAAATCTACTTGAGCTTGATCCAGAAGTATGGTTTACAAACTTCAGTGATCTATTAAAGCATCTGCTCACAAAGCTAGGCTGTTTGAACCCAAACTAATCCACTGTCAATTTAGTCTTTTAAGACAGGGTTAAGAACTGTGTACCAGTGTCCCTTCTGTGGTCAGACAAATGAGAGGTACATCTAAGAGTTTATCCAAAATCTAGCAGATCCTACATGGGATTATTCTGCGATTTCCCAGCTACAGATTCTTGGTCAGGTACTTTCTTCCTAGATGCTTACTTTGATCCACATGGGATGGATTTTTGCTCTGCAGCAGCACTTTTCCTGAAGTAGAAGTTCTGGATTAGTCCAAGCTTGTGAGTGACTATCCTGCAGCATGTGGAGCTACACCTACTATTGAAAGTGTGTGAGAGTAGAAGTCAGTGCCCGCATTGTTCAGAGAAACAATCTGGGTTTCAGATGAGATCCAGCATTTGTCTACCTGAAAGTCCCTGGTGCACCTGGTGAAATGTAACACTAGTTGTGTCATTACCCTTTTGTCAGACAGATCAGAACTATCCAGATTCAAAACAGTTCTTCTGGCAAAAGGGAGAGGGCAGGGGAGAGGAGGAAACTTAGCAGTGTGTGAAATGACATTTCAATGAGAAGTTTGCCACTGAGCTGACAGCTGAAATCTAAATTTTACGAAGATGAGAAGCATGGAGTTACATGGGCAGACCTTACCTGCTGCAAGGACTTGAATTTTTGAGGAATGAACTGATACAGAAATGACAGTTTTACAGGGCATCAGACCCAAGTGGTGGGAGGAAGGCACAGCAAGGGGAATATCCATAGATTGTCCCCATGTTTATTTTATGATATGAGCTTTTTTGAATGCATTTGTGTGATAAATAAATAAATGAATGAACTACATCACTGTCATCAAGGGACTTTTCTGATATTTATCAGAGAGACATGCTGTGTTTTTCTTTTAAATAGCAATGCTTTTTGCTGGTGACAGATTTCTGTAGGAGATTCTTGAATTCTTAAAAGAGAACTGAGTAGATTTTTCAGCAGAATTAAAATATAGCAAGTGACACAGTACAATGGTTTTGCTGACTTAGCAGCACCCAAAAACTAAGAAAATTAGATATGGAAAAATCCAACGTATGTCTGAAAGTCTTAGGGCAAGTCTAATTTCTGAGACATAAGAATCAAGATATAGTACATTGTCGTCTCTACTTTAATTGGAATGGTGTGTTTTATACCATTGAAAAAACTACTGAAGTTGCTCTGATATTTCTAGCCCTTTTTATACCGCTGTATTGGGTGTTACTGCTGATAACCTCAAATGGATTTCAGTGGTCATCACAATTTTTCTTGTGGAGCATGGTCTGATCTCTAGTTTCAGATGATATTTTTTTTTAAAATCAAATTCTGTACTATCCAGAATTCCTCTAACACGTTATGCTAAACTGATAGTGTCCTGCCCTGCCTATAGAAATGCAAATAGAGAGACAACACATGGGTGCTCCAGACTGTAGAACTGTTTAAGAACTGGGTAGGCACAGTGAGTTCCTGTTATTTACTTCATAGCGTTCTTCAGAGTAACTCTGCACCAGCTTCCCACCAGCAATCAGCCTGTATTCTTCAGCTGTGCCTGCAAACTTTCCTGTCCCTTGTTAGTGCCAAAAAATTGTTGTATTTACCCTGCACAGCTTTGCTTTCTGCTGTACAGCAGCACTTCTGTCTCAAAGAAACATATTTCAGCCATTCAAGTGCCTTAGGGTGTTGTCCCCCTCTGGCCCCCATTTCCAGTCTTCACCTTCCAAGGTGAGAAAAGAAAGAGGTGAGAGAGTTGAGGTGTCCAAGCATGAGTGAAAGGACAGAAGTTAAAAGTTGAGACTTGTATTGTGCATTTTCTGATCAACCAGAAATATTCCCTTGAAGGAGGCAGACTGAAAACAAATGGGAATATTCAACACTAAATAATTAGAAGACATCCTTAGCCTTCTTCATCACTGCTTTGTAAAATGATAGACTGGGCAAATTCCTCCTTCTTACCTTTGTCTTTCCTTAGTCTTGTTCACACTGTTTTGTGTCTGCATTTTGCAAGCTCTTACAGGAGATTTTAAAAAGTAGAGTTTTCTTCAATTGCATGATTGTAAGGACTGTTACATACATTTGCTGATCTGATAAAAGCCAAGGATCTATGACTTGAAAGCCTCAGAGACTGGAATGTAGCCTTATGGCTCTGAATGCCAACCATGTAAAGGTGGTAGAATGAGGTGCAGTTCTGCATCAGCTGCTCCCGCCTTACAAACTAGATAGGAGATGAAGTTAACTATGTGTTTCTGAATTAGGTTTCAGGAAATGTGGCTTCAGTTCTCAGGCTGCCCAACAAAGTTGTTGAGTTGTCATCCTCGAGGGTATTTAAAAGTGTAAATGTCACAACGTAGAGACATAGTTTAGTGGTAGATTTAACAGTTGGATGTAATGATTTATAATTCTTTTCCAAGCTAAAAATTTCTATTATTACAAGATTTATCATGGAATTTTTTCAGGACTGGGAAAATAGTTTATTATGATGCAGCCTTAGTTGACCATTGTTAATCTGTGTGACGATACTGTCCTATGTTCCAGGAATGTTACTGTAGCCTGAATCTATCACTGTGTATAGGTAGTTCAATAATATGGTAAGCCTCTTTCCTCAGAGAACAATTTATTGGTCATAGCATCAGATGAAAACTCAAAACATTGTTTTATATTGAAATAATTTTCAAAATAAAAAAAGTATTTAATCTACTTTTTTTCTTCCTCAGGTTTTTCATAAAAACCCTACACTTTTCAAAGAAAAACGTCTTCATTCAAAATATAATGTATGTATTAACTAAAATCATTGCTCATTGTTAAGTAAACTCCTCATTTCTTTGCAGTTTCTGAGCTCCTGACTTCCCTCTTTCTTCTCTGTTTTATATGTGTAGTGATTTATTTGGCTGTGTATGATGCAGAGAACTCATTTAATCTTCCCAACTGTTTTAGAGTTTCACTTAGATCATTCTCTTCCATACAACCTTATTTTTCAATCAAATTGATCAGTACTAACAGAAGGTGGGTTCCCTCCCACTCTCCCTTTGAGAGTACAAAGGAGGACTTAAACCTGTTGTTTATTCCTGCTTCCCAAAGCTAAATCTTAGGTTCAAGCAGATGGCATTTTTTATATTTGAAGAGGCTCAACCTCTGCAGACAGTGAGAGGGGGTAAGAGCAGAAAAGTGATAGAAAAGCTGATTTACATCCTTGGAACAGTATTGGTCTGCCACTTATCCTCACTGTGTCTCAGTTTGCAGTACTATAAAATTCAGCAAGAAGCTGTGAGCACCACTTCTTTATTTCCTTCATTCAAAACCTCTTTCTTCCTTGCTCTAGCTTGTTAAATGATCTGGGTTAAAAGAGGTCAGGCAGAACATTTCTGCTTCACACTGCCTTAGGACAGGAGAAGGCTTCAAGCAGTGTCCAAGGGACCCATTTGTGGTGGGTTGGTGTGCTCAAATTCACCACTCTCCTGCTCTGATAAACACAGTGGTCATTTACATGCAAATGCCAGTCTGATTCTCATTTAAAATTCTTCAAAGAAATTTCTAAGTTTCACTTGCTGCAAAACAGAAACTCCTTCTCTCCCTGCCCCTTCTGCCTCTAGCTGCCTGGTAGATTGCTGATTCCTTGTCTTTCACTGTGGTGGAACTATACCAGCAAGAATATAAATACTCATTGTTTAAATCTTGTTTGGATTAAACTAACATCAAAATGTTGTGACAACAATAAGGAAGGAGAGAAACAGAGATAGAGAACTTACATATAAAATCTCCCAGCAGAATGCAATTAACCTGCTGCTCACCTTCTCCTCCATGGACTGTCAGAAGGAAACTTTCCAGTATTCATGTCATGGCAACATAAGCACTTTTTCTTTCTTCCTTGTCATATATCAAGATCCAAGCAGGTTTCTGGTGATACTCAACTGTTGAGTTCACTCTTGTTTTAAAAAAGGCCTTGCCTGAAGGTCACCATAAGCCGGGACAGTATTCCACAGAAATACCACAGTAGGATTTTGCTATCTCTGTATTTGGCCTTTGGTGACTGCTGTTGGGGCAGGCTCCTGTGGTCAATACACAGCTGGGCTGATGTTGCCCAGCTGCTGCTCTGTATCTGTGGGTTAAAGAAGCTTTCAGTGCAATGGCAGGAGCACAGAGATTTTGCTTTACAGTGCATCTCCTGGCAGTGGCTTGCTGCAGGTCTGGACCTGTAAGAGTTTTGATTTCTAATACAAGTGACACATTACGGTTAGATGCCAAGTAAGTAGTTCTGAAAGACCAAAATCCCATATTTCCTGTCCAGTGGTGTGGAAGGAGTGCTGAATATGGACACATATTCTCTTTTTAGATCCAATGTTGAGAGTGAAGAAAGGGAGCAGAAGAGCAAAAGCACATCAAGGCTGGCCTTTATAATGAGGAATCATGGATATACATGAATCCATTTTCTTATTCCTCTGTTTCTAGTCCCTTCTGATTTTTTAAAAGTGTAAAGAGTTAAAAGAGTTATAAAAGGGAATACACCCAAAAAAGAAAAATTTTAGTTTTAAATTAAAAGTTTTAAATTATTATTTTAGGGTTTTGTACAACATTATTTCCTGGGTTCACGTGAATTCGAACCCAAGAATAGAAAAGTTGCCTTTTTTTCTGAAGCTCTCCCATGTAAATATAAGAATAGACTATACGGACAAATTCAGTAATAGCAAAATACAGAGGAAAAGCATGTCAAAAGTTGAGTAGCAGGTTAAAGAACTTAGCATTGCAACATCTTCGCACACCCATATATTTTGGTTATTTAGTCTTTTGTAAAACAGTTTTCTCTAAAAATATATGCACACAGAGTAGAAACTAATTTTCAAGATTTTTTTTTTTTACAATAAAATTGCCACGTCAGCTCACAAAACCTCAGAGGGCACTGCTAATTCCAGTACTGACAAACCTACGAGGCTGAGCAAATATCTTGGCTTCTTTTCTCCTCATTTCAGCTTGCAGAAGGGGTCTGTTGCTGATAATTCTAGCACTGCCTCTTGGTCAAAGTGTATCTCATTTACCTCCTGCTATGCTACATGCCTGTGCAGCCCATAGGGTGGCTGTGGCCCAGTCCTTTACTGTCATTGTAGTGCTAAGAAAAATAATAAACCATATTAAGTGGTAGCAAAGCTAAGGTGAAATTTTTGTAAAACACAATACTGTTTGGTGGGGTACTCATACTAAACTGGATTTTGGCAGACAAAAATCAGAATAATGCTATTAGGTCCAAAAAGTTGTTCCAGTTTACCTTACATAATATGTAAACCTACTCGCTGGAAAAATCTTAAGCTCACAGTTTTTGCAGCTATGAGGTTTTTTTCTCATTTTTTCCCCCAAAGAATTGGAAGAAAATTTACAGTCTACCAAGAGGACATCTAACATATTAAATTAGATCACGGATCAAATATATTAGATCAAAATCTGTGCTCCCACAAGAGGCTTGCATACTGTCAATAATACAACCTGACAGCTTTAGGATCAATCATCTTATTAAAACTTTCTTCTCTCTTTTTTCCTCTCTCTCTTTCCTCTCTCTCTATCACTCCTTGAAGGGGCTTGGCAAGGTTTATTTTTTTGTCTGGTATCTTGTTTTTTTCTGCTTCAGAATTTCTCTCACTAATACTTCCATAAGAAATAGATTTGCCTCAATTAGCTTGCATTAATCTGGGACACAATAATGAATAAGTATTTGGAATAAATAATGCATGACGTCTAAGTCAGATAATTATCGTAATGATGACTGACAACCTCCTAGCACCTTCCAATCCCAAATCCCAAGGCACTTAATTGAATGACTAGAGATTTGGGAGCAGGGGGAGAAGATGGGGAAAGATCCTGACCTGCAACAAGCTGTCAAAGCTAGAGATGTAGAAGGCCTCTGATTGGAAGAACTTGCAGGGCAGTAGGAGGGTGCACGAGAATTCAGGGTACTAGAACCTCTGAGTTCCACCTCTTGATGTAAAAGGTGCTTGCTGGGGGTTGTTTTTATTTTCCTGTCAGCTGGCAGCCCTCACAAGTAAACACATTCTGTTTAAAGCTGGCAGGTGTCACAGTGACTCCCGGTCAGAGTGATACTGGTCATCCCTTTCTCAGCAGCCTATTTAGCTCTGTAAAGTTTGCAGACCCTCTACAAGTACCAAGGTTGAACCTTAGGTCTCAGGGATAGGTCAACCATTTTAAAAGTCTGCTTTGTCCCCAGCTGAATTCTAATGGAAGAAGAAAATCTGCCAGATAATATAGGGTTGACTCTGAACCCATATGAGCAGGAGCAGATCTATACCAGAGGAGCCCAGCAGGGACATCATCAGGGAGGCGTACAGATTTATCATCAGGGTCACAGCCTTTGACAAGTCACACACATCCTCCATTTCACAAATGCTTCAGTGGAACTGTCCACAGGAGGAAAGATAATACAGTGATTTGCCTATATAGGCATGACAGACAGAAACACAATGTGCAGCTGGAGAGCGATAAGGGAAATTGATTTCTTTTTCCTATTCCTTTGCACTTTATTTCTCCTGCTTGGCAGCAGCAGTTCTGTTCATCAGTACATTTCCTCCTTCTCATATACGGGGGCAAATTTTCCAAAGGGCTTGAGCCTCCTGGAGGTGTATATATATATATAATAATCAGCCTCTTTAAAATAGAACTGAATTTTCATGAAGATCTGCTCTATGTTGTATAAGTAACTGGAACATTTTTCATTTTTCTTTACATTCTTCATCAAGCTGTAGGACAAAGGGCATTGTTCTGACTGTCAGCTGCTGATTTGGAGAGACACGTGCCACCTAATCCATGGGGTTTCTTGCCAGCTCCTCTTGGTGTGCTAGACATGGTATTAAACTCTTAACCACCCATAAGATTTCTGTGCAGCCTCTGCTTGTGTTTAGGCTGCAGATGAAGCAATGTCAACACAAGCATGATAAATTGGAGGTTTCTTCCCGGAGCACTTGCACTCACACAAACAAACACTTCATTAGCAAGACGATAAACAAAACAAAACCCACAGCAGTCCCCACGAATGTGTCAGTAAATTGCTTCAGGGTGAGAAAACACCCTCTGCATCAACTTCAGGATATCATGGGATGTAATGCCAGGCTGGAGGCATCTCTTGGCGTGCTGCCTCAGTCGGAGGAAGCTGTAGAGTGGAAATTCTCCCTTTGCCCAAAGGGCAGGTCCTGCTGGCACATTTCTGGCTCCTGCAGCTCTCCAGGATTTGGTTCTTGGCCTGTAAAGCAATCCTGTGGAATTACTCCAGATGAAATAGTTGGAGTTGGTGAATTCTGCCACATGTGGGCTCACTCTGAGCACCTGTTTCCCCTTCATTTTAACTGCAAGGTTTGAAATTCACCTACAGGGTCTGATGCCCCTTAGGGAGAAGGGAAAATTTGGGTTCTCTTAGGTGCAAGAAACACAAGAGATTTAGAAAATCTCTAATTAGACGTTTCAGTGCTGTTTATATTCCTACAAACACTTTGGAGAGAAGACCTTAGGAAATACCCACAAATAAGTCCCATTAGGAGGTATGTTTGTTCCCTATGATTTTTCTTCTTTTAATTTTTAACTATCATTTAAAATATTAACTAATTTAACAGTTTTTGCTGTTGAGTAAAACCAGTAAAAGTTTTAACTATGGGATTCAGCTCTTTTCCCCACTTACATGTCTGCTCAGCTGCCTTGACTTGTTAAAAGGTAAGGCAAAATAATTTTATTTTTTGTTGCCAAAGTGGTCTAAGATGCATCTTGATTTTTTTTAACATGTATTTTTACATCATCTTTGTCTCAGACTGTACAGCTATTGATTTCAAAGGTTGTAGATGTAAAGAAAATTAAATGTAAGAGAAGGGAGAAAAAAGGTTTGAGACACATTCATACAGGAGAATTTGGAGTTGAAAGTAGTAAAAGGGAAAATATTGAGCTGCAAGTATTTAAAAATACAAAAGAGGAAAAGCACATTATATGTTAAATTTCCTGAAATAAAAATAATACAGTATTGGTAGGTTGTAAGTATGTTTCCTTTAAGGGGATTTTGAAAGGATTGGGGCTGGATTTTTTGATGAATAATTTTCTCTGTGACTTATCAGGTTCATATGCTAGCTTTAGACAGTGTGATGAGTATATCCTCTAGAATCAAGAAAGCTTAGGCTATCTTCACTCATCCTTTTCACTGATTCAAAGTATTTCATTAGGAGAATTCAATGGAACTAAAAAAAGGGACACTTCTAAAAAAAAAAGTTCTCCATAAGAACTTGAACAAATTTGGCACTGCTGTCAACTTTAAATGTTTTATGTTACATATTATTTCTGAACCAATGTAGCAAGGTAGAAACACTGCCTTTTCTGGAAATATAATCCATATACATTTGTGTTCTTTGGAAACTTTTGTTTTATTTTTTTTTTTCCCTTTACCCCCTGCTGCACACTTGAATGAAGCTGCCTTTAAATTAGTAAAGGCTTACAGGTGTGGTTTTTGGTTTTGCAGCTGTACCACAGTGATCTGTTTCTGTTTGCCTGCTTCTACCTAGTGAGTATTCTATTTAATTTTGTGGATATTTTTTCGCTTTAGATTTTGTTAGTGCTGGTTTTGTTGGCCTTTTTTTGGTGTTTGTTTATGGTTTTTGTTTCTTAGTTTTTTAATTCATGGTACATTGGTGGTTCTGAGCATGTTATCCCAGAATATGCAAACATCCAACTGAGTTTGTTATGGGGGGAAATAAGTAACTGCTTATTCAGAAGTATACCAGTGTTCATATGGCATAAGAACCCTGAATTTTTCACTGTGAGACAACCTTTTTAATACTAGCATTCAAGGAGGCTAGTACTTAAGTATCTTGTGTACTGTGGTTTCCTTAAACAAGGCTCTGAAATAGAAGGCATGAATTCAGGAAAATGCATGTTGGACCCATAAAACAATCCTTCAGACACAGAGGTGAAGTGTTTGTTTTGATGGGTAGGTTTCAGACAGTTTTCTGTGTGGTTGTGTATGCTTTGAAAGACTTCCTCTGGATTTTTAGACTTCAGTTGCATTGAAGATATGTTTCATACTATGTAATCCTGTATTCTTGGTACTGTCCCTTCAGTCTTTACTAAACTAGATATTTCTCTTTCTTTTTGTATTTCTTATCTCTTTCTTCAATTCAGATTCACAGAAGTTCATGCTTCTTATTACTGAAGTCTCTTTTTCTCTCTTTCTATTTTTTTAACCTGATATATATAATCCTGTGTATTGGGTGGGACTCAACTAATGAGGAGCCTGAAAGTCTGAATCTGTAGTAACAAATGTTCTAATTTTCACATAGATTTTCTTTTGTTTGTTTTTCTTTTCTGTAAAAGATCAAGTATGACTAAGAAATTATCTCAGTTTTCTTCCTATTAAAAATATTTAAGAGTGTGACATGGACTTCTCACAGGTTAATAAACTTTAAAGCTGTAATGAACTGCAAAAACCACAGGAGTGATCACATCAAAAGCGTCCACAGGTGTAGCCCTGTACTGGACAAGTTCAGTACTTTGTACCATTTAACTTCTTGCTTATTATATTGCTTATATTAACTCTAATTATTTTCAGGCATTTAATTAGTCACTGCACATGGCAGTTCCTTTAATTTTATCCTTTAAAATAAATATCACTGAGACTCGTTGTCTCAGAGCTAACTTTCATATAGAAGTTTGACGGTATCTGACTCTTACTGCTGTGTATTTATATCGCAAAAAAAGAATTATTGAATGAGACTTTAGACAGAACCATTTATGCCAGATGAATTAATTCCACAGTGTTTTGTGTTCCATGTGTGAATAATAGTTCAGCAACATTCTTTTTCAGTTTTTGCTAAGCTTTACCTTCTGTGTTTGCATTTGGTATGATGTTGGAAGTTCACACCACCACAGACTTTTTCCCACTTTCCTCCCAACAATATGGTAGGGTTTTTACAGGGATTTATTTAGCAGCTCACTGGGAATCTGACTCTTCTGTTTTCGTACTTACTTTTCTTACAGTTTTTGATACTTATTGCCTGAATACAGACAAGGTCTGTGGCATTTAGCATACAGAAAACTGTGCTTAAAATAACATTACTGTTGTAACACACCAATAAATCCTGAAGAATTCATTTGAAAAGCTGAAATTATATTGTTAATTTACATGCTTTTGCTTTCCCTTTTTAAGAACAGTGGTAATGAAGTGTCATCCCTAGCTTTGAATTGCCCAGCATCTGTTGGTTTGTGGCACAGCCCCACCTTAGCATTATTTAAATGTTTTTTGTGCATCTGAATGTTAAACAGTGCCCCGAAGATTCAATCAAGCAGTCAGGACTATGCTAGTTACAAGATTACAATTTCTCTGTGCTCATTTTTTGTTCATACAACTATCTAAATAGTTCAGTAAACAAACAAAAAACCCCACAAAATCCGGAAGACACCCCCACCAATAAAACGCAGGGAGAAGGGAATCCAGATTATATTTGTGGAAACACCATGGAGGAAGGGTTATCAGTCTGTTTCCTTCCTTTAAACCTTCAAGTTAAGTCCCCAGAGCAAGGATACTTTGAATTTCTCACAGTGCTCAGTGTCAGGTTTGCAAATTGCAGAGTTCATCTGTTATTAAATTTGCTTTAGTTTTCCTTACCCAATTAATAGCAAAATACATGTGCATATATATAATGAACATATCAGCTGAGAGGCCCTGAAAGCTGAAACATGTTTCAATCAGAAAAAGTGGAACTAGTTTGAAAAGAGACCCACCACATTCATCTCAGCCTGCAAATGGTAGCAAACTGCCTCTGTCAGATTGTTTTCATGCACTGCCACGACTTTGTATGTGTTTGCACACGTTTAAATAGTTATAAGTTCAGTAACTGACTCAAATGCACAGATGGATTGCTAAAATTCAGATTAAAAGTAGCATTAAAAATAGGGCTTTTGAGAATGTGGGGTTTGGTTCATTTCTTAGGATTCACAGAGGTCATTTTTCAGACCAGACAGCTTATGTAGATACCTTTTTTTTTTATTTCAGAAGAACTGTTGCTTACAGATAAATGAGCTGCTTTGATAAAAATCTGTGTAACACTGTGCAAAACTTGACATTTTTTCTGCTTAGGTTTCATATTTGTGCCATTAACGAAGTTTGGGGTTTTCTTATTTTAAAAAGAGATTTAGAATCACCAATTAGGAAAAAAAAATGCTGATACAATGTTGGAATTGGGAAATACTTTTTTTACTGGAAGTATTGCTTCTTTTGGATTCTTGTCCCATCTTGAATTCTAGGTAACTTCAGCTGGCTTCTTCTCAGGGTAACTGCTAGTTTTTTCAAGGGGAAGAAAATGCCTTGCTGAGGGGAAAAAAAATAGGAGCAATCACATTCCTTCTTCACATTCTCTGCATTTATTCATGTCTCTTCCTCTTAATTTTTCATCTTTCTTATGTGGCCTGGAGCAGAATCTCATCTATTTACAATAATGGAAAAAAATATTGAAAAATAGTAGATCCTTTTCAGGGTCCATTAACTAAGCAATATGATGCATGTTGATGAAAGGTGCTGACAGCCTCTCGTAATTCAGGTCTGGAGAGTGATTCCTTATCCCGTGTTGGCTCCATTGCTCAAAGCTCACCCTCAAAGCTGCTGCTTAAGCAAGGCACATGAGGGATGCCATGCTTTGGCTGTGCTGACTTTGGCATGAAGCCTGCAAGGACCTGGGTTCCACACCTTGTTCCTTTGTGCTGGTTTCTTGCTGGTTTCAGGGCAATGTCCTTGCAGAGACAGAGCCTCAGGACCCCTGAGGCAACAGTATCTTTGAAATTTCTAAGTGTCAAGGACAGGTGAGCAAATCATAATAAATGGTAGAACTGCTTCAGCATGGCACCTACAAGGCTCTTGGATCATCACTGCTGTGCTCTGGTTTACAACAGATAGTTTAAACAGGCTTAAGCCAGCATTCCCTTGTTGGACTCAATTTCTTCACAATTATTTCCTTGGCTGCTTAAGGAACCCCTTTGTGAGACTCATCAGAGCCTGCTGGTTGTCAGTGGTATCCACAACTGAATCACTGCATGTGAACATGAAAAATGTAAATCACATTGGAGCTGAAATGAAAGAACTTCAAGTGAAACACATGTGCCTAGAATTATGTAAGGGCAAACCAGTGAGGGCTGGTATGCCACACAAGTACCCACACAAAGCCAAATGTGAAAATTAGCTCTGGTTTCCAACATATTTTCATCCAGAAGAAAGAGAGAAACAGACTCAAACAAGTATGTTTTTCATCCTACCTGTGTTGTTGCTTCCCAAGGTGTTATTCTATTATGTGAGAAAGATGTGCATAGCATAGCTGTCAAAACAGCAAACAACCACATCCAGGCACTTGCTGAACATCTGCAAATCCCACTGAAGTTGTGGAAGTGCAGCTGCCAAGCTGTAGCTCAGCTCTTTGAAGGGATTGACTGCAGTGAACAACAACAAAAGCAATCAAGAGTCACAACTACCTTGCAATGTCTATTTTAGGGAGATTGGTTATATATTGTAAAAAGTCAAAACTCCATTTCTGCACTGGAAATAAAAAGAGCCTAATTAACTGTTGCACTCCAGTGACTACTCCTGTTGTTATCCAAAGCCTGTGTAGGTTTTTTTTTCTGCCCTTTTATTTTTTGATTTCACTGAACTTTTGGTGGTTTTGCCTCAATAGCAGTTATGTCAAGTTTGAGGAACCTGAAACTCTATTAAGTACCTCATTTAAATTGTTCAGAAGGATAGTGCATAACTTTTAAATAAAAGACAGTATCACAAAGAGGTTGCCATACCACATACCTACAGAGGGCCGCAGCCAGTGTAGCACTCTCAAAATCTGAGTGCTAAATTTAGATCACAGCATCAGCAGGAGATTAGCAAGCAGTCATCAAACTGAGATAATGAGTTTATGATTAAAGAGGTAAAAATCACCTTTCCTCAATAAGGAGCCACATGAAGGCCTTGAGGAGCCCAGAGAAAGGCAAGCTGTGTGTGGCTTCTGAAGGTGTCAGTAATGATCTCTGCCTCCATTTGCCTCAGTGCAGTACAGACAGGGAGGAATTTGCAATACTTTGCAGTCTGTGTGCAGGGAGCTGCTCTTTCTCCAAAACCAAGTAGGGAAAATGGCTTGGAAGGCTTCAGGTTCTACTTCATCAGAAATATTTTACCTAAAGAGGAGAAGGCTCCTTGATTCTTCAGAAATTGCTTTACGTGGCTATGTTGACCAGTTGGTAGATTGCGTTCACTTCAAATCTAATTCCTTTGCACTTTATTAAGTAAATCCTGTGGTTTTATATCCATTTTTGTCTTTTGGAAAGATACAAGTGGTGTTCTTGAAGAAAATATACATTGTTGTTGTTCTGGACATTTTGCAAGCCTCTCAGTGGGGCTTCTGCCTCTCATTCACAGAAAAAGTCAGGGTTGTGAAATACCTGTTTGAGATGCCCTTTTAAACTTCCCCTGTGGGACAAAGGAGGACTGCATGAGTCATCTTCTAGCTTCATTCATGAAATTTTCCAAGTAATTTCAATTTTACAGTGGCTCTGCATGACTCTGTGTGTGTTTTCTTCTAATACTTTCTTCTATTTGTTTTAAGGCCACAATGCACAGAACAAAAAATACTGCATCAGTTATTTTATTGATGGATGCAGGAGAACTGCTGGGAACTTAGAGAATAGAATTGATTTTTTGACTAACTTTCCCTTTGTACCTGTCTTTAAGACTGGCCTCATAAAGTAGGCAACTTCAGTAGCAGTGCATGAGTTTCAAGCAGATAGAATCATCTTTGTGTTATATTTTCTTTGAGCTGTCATCATGTCCTTGCTTCCTTTAGTTTTTATTTTTTTCTTGTTGGATTTTTTTTGTTTTGTTTTCTTTTCTTTTCTTTTTTTCCTTCCCCTTGATTCTCTTTTCTGTCTCGGGCCTTTCATATTCTTCAACTTCAAGTTAAAATGACCTGTGTGTATTTTGCAACGTGAACACAATTTCATTTATATTTGACAATTAACCAACAGGGAGCAAAACTCAATGTCAAATTAACACTACTTTGCCCTACAACTCCCCAGATTTGCCTATCTGTATGTGCATGTGTGTTTGGAGGGCAGGTTGCTTTTATTTTGTTACAAACATGTTTCCTTTTTGGTTTGTTTTTTTTTAAAGAAGTGCCAAGAGCTAGAAGTATCACCCTCAAAACAAGTGTTTTGTTTTCTGTACCTGGTTTAACAGTATTTTGTGTCTGGTTTAACACACTCTTCCCATTATGGCTTGACAGTAAGCTGCACCAGGTGGAGTGCTGCTTTGCCCCGAGGACAGATGTGACACTGGTTGAGCTGCTGGTGCTGGTGGGCTGCAGCCTGGCTGCCCTCTCATACTTTTACCTTGCTCTGGACTACAGACTGAGGGTTGGAGGCATACGCCGCATCTTTTTTATTCAAAGAATAGCAAATGTGTGTGCACAGGCACAAACACAGCATGAGTTTGTGTGACAGCCACACTGCTCTGATCATGGCCATGGGATACAGCAGTTTCCTGTGGCTTCTCTACATGGACCCTGCAGATGCAGCAGTCTGGCAGCTCAGTAACTCTGTAAAAGTGAAGGGGTTTGTCATGTCAGGTGCTTTTTAGCATTTCTCTGGAGCGGGGTTTGGGTTTGGACATGTGAAATTTGTTGAACTCTGTGTCACCTCCATAGTTCCCTGTGCCCATGTGCTGACTGCCCTGGAGCAGTGGGGCACACATCTGAGGGTTGTGCCTAAGGAAACACTTCACTCAAACCCGTGTGCTCACCACAGGAAGGCTGAGGGAAGCTTGCTTTATCTTCTACCGACTTGCACTGCAGGACAGCAAGGAAAACACTAACGGCACCGGGAGACAACAGAGTGCATTCGGTTCTTAAAATCCTATTGGCTTCATGGACAGTGATTTTGCTTTTTAAAAAGGATTGGAGTTATAGAAGTAAATTTCATATATGCTTTTGGAAAATATGGATGTTGATATTCATAAGAGATTGTTTATTTCGTGAGACAGATCTTGCTGTTCTTCCCCAGTTCCTTTCCCAGAGCTCTGGTATATCACAAACTGGAAGCACTGATTAAACAAGATATTAACCACTTAAGGATAAAACATTTTCTTTTCCTACAGACAAACTCTTCAGACTCAGTAAAATATTTATGTTTTGTCTCATTTTAATACATTCAAGAAAATAATGTTATTTTCAATTGCTTTCAAGGTTGGGGCAGAAACTTTATGTCTGCCTATTTTGATCTTGGGTTTAATGTTTTCTGTGGCTTTTTTCCCCCTATAACTTCTATTTGCATTATGCCATACATTTTAGACAGCTTTTAGCCTTTATTCAACTGCCACAGACAATGAAGACTTTACCACATCTATAAATAGTTTCTCCAAATGGCTAATCACTTTGTTGTTAAGAGATTGTTTTGTAACTTTACTGTGATGATTTATATATTTTTTTGTCTGCTTTAAGTTTTCCAGCCATTGTCTCTCACTATCTAAGAAACTTGACTTGTCAGTTGTGGGCAAGTTGCTTTATTACATTATATTGGTTAGAAGATATTGAGAGGCTTTCTTTGTCTGCTGTTTTACTGCAGTTTTACAGAATGTTGGTTTATCCTCTGGCTCTCACAGCCAGTGATTGTGTCAGCCTGGAGACAGAGTGTGGTTCCCAAATAACTCCAAGCAGGACCACAGGCCCTTTTTTTTTGTACTCCCTGGTGTATTTTCATTATATCACACCAACCCATTTATCTATAGCATTATACTGTGGGCCGGTTGCTGTTTTCTTCACCAAACCTTGCCCAGATGACTAGTTGCCCCTGGGATTTGGATAAGTGTTGTGCTGCTTCAGGGTTCCCCAGATGCTTTAATAGATTGTGGGAAGACACAAAGAAGCAAAAGAAGCAAAAAAGATTTGAAGAAGCAAAAAAGATTTGATGAGAGTTCCCTTCTCTTGAAATGTAAAATGAGGATTAGTAGAATTGTAAAACACTCAGGCTTCTGCATAAGTGCTGTGTTATCCCAAGGCTCTGTAACTCTCTCTCCTTTGTATCTCCCACCACAAGTTTCTTTTTTCAGATACAATTCTTTAAAAATATAATTATCTGAACACTGACCTTAGAGTAAGCTGACCCATTGGCTCTGTGCATTTAAAACTATTAAATCTCTGCTAACATATCCATTAGAAATGAATGAAATAATGATGTGGATGAAGCTCAACCAAAACACACAATTAATTAGATTTCATTTTATATTGTGATGGATTCTTGGAGCTCTGTGGGCACTGACCAAAGATACATTTGCTTTTCTCATGCAGGGTAATTGGATTACTAGGTAGTATGAGTCTTTAATCTCTTCTGATAGAGTGAGATAAATGTCTGCTAAATACACTGAGCAAACAAGAATAGCTTAAGAAAAGAATGATAAAAAGGGTGTTGTGAATATAGAAGATTAAGCAATATTTCTTCTGGTGATGAAGAGGAAAAAGCAGTTCTGTTGTCACTTGGCTGGTTAAACACACTGTGACAACAGCGGTAGCTGCTTCCCTGCACACTTTAATAGTGTCTCCTTGGATTCATTGAATTTTGGAATGGGGTGTCTCCTTCTTGTGCTGCATAAATATCTTCACTTTTCAGGGAATGGGTGTTTGAAAATACTTGGAAATTTGTCACTGTGAGGAACTCTGAAATTGAGGTGTTGGTAGTCATTTCTAGGGCTGAAAATGAGCACCAGTTTTTCATCCTGTGATCAGGAAGGAAAATACAGAGTGTGCTTTGGTAATTTGGGGTTGGGGTATATGTTTTACTTTTTTAAGGTATTGGAACAAAAAGAAACATGACAAAACTGAAATAGCTTCACAATTCGGGCAATTCATTCCACCAATCACCGCCCTGAAAAAAACAATACCACTCTTCTATGACTAGTCATAGGCCTGCATTCAAGCAAAAAACAGAGCACAAAAATAAAGATTATGGGCTGTGCTGCTTGGTAGGGACAAATATATAAATTGGTGTTGGCCTGCTTTGAGACTGGAAACAATTTCCTGTGGAAGACCTTTCCTCCCAAGCTGCAATTTATGCCTTGCTTGAATACTTAGGCAGAACCTGATTTCTTTTAGATATCTGAGAAGCACAGGAGGAAGCATTGATGTAATTCCCAGCTGTGGGAAATAACTGAGATCCGAGTGCCTCTGCAGAGCTCCAGGGCTGTCCTACACTGCCAGAGAGGGGAGCTTTCAGAGGGACAGTGTGTGACCACCTTTCCTTAGAAGCCACCTGGGCAGAGTGTTCAAAGCATCCAGGGTGCCTGGAAAACCTGTCCCTTCAAGGAGCAGCTCTGGATGACTTAACAAACACCTTGAAATCCAGTCAGGGGTAGATGTCCTCCAGAAGTGTTGGTATCCTGAAATCCTGTCTTGAGGGCAGCTCTGGGCTGTGAATGAGCTCAATGGGCTGCTCTCATTCTGGATGGGTCAGATCACTGCCAATTACAAATTCAACAGGAATTCATTACCAAATTCACTTGTTAAAGCTTGTTGGAATGGGTATCCTGAGTTTGCCCCATTTTAGGAATCCCACAAAGATCTGACACCCAGACCACACTCTACAGATAAACTTCCCCTCTTTCTGGGTCATTTTGTGGCTGTAGGAGTCTGGGAGACATGGAAATATATCCTGAGCTGTTTCATAAATGCCAGAGAGGTCAATCTTCTTTCCTTGCTGTTTTACAAGAAAGTGATTGATGCTTGACACTTCTCTATAATAATAAAACATTTCCAAAGCTTATGGTCAATAAATTTGTGTAATAAATATTGTGTCCCAATGCTATTATATGTAGTTCATACTTCAATAACTTTTCTAAGTTATTTTCTACGGCTAAGATAATGGAAATTTTAGTCATGTTTATTTTTCCTTTTCAAAGAGCAAAGACTTTGAAATTCTTTTTTAAGCCTAGTGCATGTTAAGGTTAGTGTCTCCTTGAACTAGTATTTCTGCTGGAGTCAAAACTGTGATTTTGATTTGAATTTTCTGTGAGTGTCTGCAAAATGGTGTGGTCTGTCACTTAAGTGTATTCCAGATATCTTCATGTTGCTTTTTGCTCTAGACACTTCGGAATACATTTTTATTTTTTTAGTGAAGCAGCCCACAAAACTGGCTTTCTGATCAGGTTTTATGAAGTGTTTGGACATTCATGATCTAACTGAAAGAGTGGTTCAATCACTGGATAACTCTTCACTGTCTCTACCGATATATGAATAAAACCCTCAGGTAAAGTGATAATATAAAAGCACTCATCTTGCTTCCAGGCATTAAGTTTAAAAGATCTTTGTTTTCCTATGTTCTTCTATTTTCTCTTTTTGTTTTGTTTTGTTTTGGTTTTGTTTTTGCCGGCAGTCCCTTGTTTTTTTTCAACTTTGGATTCAGATAACACCAGTAATTGTGGCTGATAAAGGAGAGGACTCCAGTGCTGTTTCCACTCATGAGGATGTGGGTTTGTGTTAAGGACTGTGAACTAATGCTTCACATGAGAAATGTAATAGGTATTGGAGACCAGATTAGTGAGGTTTTCAGTCATACAAATCCCTAACTGTTCAATTTCAGCCAGCTTTAGAAATCAGATTAAAAGTTTTAAATTGCCTTGGTTTTCCTTTTAAGACCTCATGTCCGCTTTTGTATGTGTTAGGCCCCTTTTTGCCTTTGCTGTTTTCCATGCAACCATGATAATTTGGCTCCAATTCAGTAGCCAGAGCAGAAACACAGAGAAAGGGGGCATAACCAGGCTCCTCAAACACTGCAGAAGGGGGAAGTTACTCTCTAGATCCTGTGTCATACCTGGTAGTCTCACCTGAGCACCTCCCAGGATCTGCAGCAGCACTGAATCTGCCCATGTATAGACAACTAAATTGATACCTTAATGTTTGCTTTGCTTCCTTTTGAAAATGTGACAGAAGAAATGAAAGTTTGGACTGAAAAAACCCCTGAATTTTCCCTTATTATTAATTTAAAATTGAACAAGTTTTGGGTAGTTATACTTGATTTAACCCCTCTTTTCTCACAAAACTGAAAAAGTTGACTAATAAAATATTTAGAACATGAACTAGTAGAGAACAGAAGCTGCTTAATTTTCTCAAGTCCATCTTGTAATAAGCTATTCTCTAAAAACTGCTTCTGAAAGGCTGTTTCAGGATTTTTTTTTTCTGTATCAGATATTGAGGATACATACTGTTCTGGGATATTTGTCTCTTTGGGAATGCCTGTTCCCTGTTAGGTTGCTCAGGTTTGGTGGGGCAATTGTGGAGAGACCCAGGAGGAACACAAAATTAGAACTGAGACTGGAGGAAGGTGTCAGTGGACAGCATTTCAAACTTTTCTTGACAAGGGATTCATCTTGCCAGGCTGAATTTAGCCCACTTATCTAGGTCCCCCTGAGTGAGAAGAATGATCTCCAGAAAACAAGTCCTCCCATCATCCTGAGAAAGGTGTTAACAAAACCAGAGGCCACGTGAAATTGATCCTAACCTGCCTCTTAACCGTCCTCTCAAGCTGACTTTGTGATAGGAAAACTATGACTTAACACCTTTGCTTTCTGTTTTGATATTTTTTTTACCATTTTTTCTTCAAGCAGTCTTGTTAGGAGATGGCACATAATCTCTGCTATGTCCTCGTGCCTTCTGTCATATTTTTGCTGTTCTCCTGCATACTGAAGGCATGTGATACTGCTTTTTCTATCCAAAAAATGTAGAATCACATTTCTAGAATTATCTAGTCCTGTGCAGTAGCTCGTATCTCTGTCTTTTGTCTTTTTCAATTCATTCTATAGAGGCCAGGGCAGAATTCTGTGCATGTAGACAGTCCTTCAGCCTCACTGTAGCTCTGGCATCCCTATTTATAATCTAATGCCAGCTGTTTTCCCCCTTCTGGTTTGCCCCACAACAGCCACCTGCAGGGAACATTGATGCCTCCAAATTCATCCTTGAATGCCAGGGATTAATTTAGGCACACAAAACAAGTTCATAAGGAGTCCTCAGTGTTAGTGTTTAAAAATACTACAGTAGATTTGCAGCTTTTGAGGCGTGAGTTTAAAAGAAGAAAGCACAGCAACTGATGGACAGAAAGAGACTGCATGGGGGAGAAAATACGTGGTCACTTGTAAGCTGCTATCTGCTGAAACCCAGAGGGTTCTTTTAAGTTTATATTTTCTCTGATCCGTGTTTGTTTACTTCAGCAGAACATGTTTTGTCCAGAAGATATTTTGTACTTTGAATAAAGCTTGCAGCTTTGCACAAAGAACTTTCTATTTTAAACTGGTATCAATCTTTTGTGCTCATTGTGGAAGCTGCACAAACAGAAATGTGAAGATTCCAGATTTTAAGGACAGGCTTTTCTCTCTCACTGGGTAGGTCATTGTATGTATCCCTTTTCCTTGTAAAATTTTTATATTGCAAATAAAAGAATTTGAAGTCTCTTTTTAGCAAATAGCAAAGATAGGACAGTTTTTACATCCTTGGACTTAAAGCTACTTGTGACCTTGTTCTGTGAACTGTTGTTACTCTTAGGTAAAGAACTTGGGCTTAAATTAGAAGTATTTTTCTTTGTATAGGTCCTCTCTTTTTTTGTTTATTCTATTATATTCAAACCGAATAATGCTACAGAAACTGAACCACACTGTATGCAGTGCTATAAATAATAAGTTATACTTTCAGTGCTGAAGAAACAAACAGGCCAAAGAGAGGAGAGGACACAGAGAGGGAGTCAAGAAAAATCACTCACTTTGTATTTGCTGGGAACCTGAAGTTCAGAGCTTGTTCGAGGTCACTCAGGAGCTGAACACAAATGATGAGATTTAACCAGGCTGTCTGAATCTGAGGCCAGCCTTGCAATCATTGGAATATCTCTTCATCCAGAAGTTTGCAGTCACTTGACATTTGTGTTAATGCCTGACACTTGACTTCAGCATTTCAGCTTTGATAAGGCCACACCAGCCTCACTTAAGATGAAAAATGTTAAAAAAAATAAAAAAAGTAGGGAACTGTTTGTTGTGCAAGCTCCTCCATGGAATGTGAAGAGAGCTCACTCACTTGTATGAGAAACAGTCAGAGTAAAACCTTACTGTAAGTATAGAGCCTCACCAGGTGAATATGACCTGAATAATGGTTGCTTGTACTGCCAGCTGAGACAAAGGAGGCATCTTCTCTTTTCAGCATGAATAGCTTAGGGATATACTGTCAAGAAAAATCATGGGTGTTTCTATACTTTTTCCACACATATTTTTTATGTCTTAATGCCTTTTCATGCTCCTAAAGTCTTTTTTGTGTTTTGCCCAGTCCTTTAGGGGAGGAAGAGGGGTTGGGGTGAAAAGCAGGGGTAAATCTGAGCCTATGGGACACACAACTTGTGCAAGGGTGTCACTGCAAGGTAAAACGACTGGCAGAGGCCACCTTGTGGAAGCCAATAGCACAACTGTACCTTTTTGCAAACCAGGGGGAATTTTTTGGTTTTTTGACTGATTATTAGCTATTACTCACTAGGCAGGGAAAAAAAGAGCCCCGTTTTTGAGACCTCTGTTACTGCAGTTTCATAAACTGACGTACAGAGTGCCTAAATTGTAGCATTTAACCTAATGGAGGCTAAGAGCTTTGCAATTTCAATATTTTCAAGAATATCTGCTTCTCTTTTCCTTACATTTTTCTTGTACCCCACTGATTAATACTGTGAATCTGTTTATTTCTAATAGGTTTTAAAGAGGCAGCTTGTCATAATATCAGCAATGACTCTCAGATTTTTAATTTGTTACTTGTTTTTCTGACACTGCTTGCCTCTACGTCTGCTCTTTTCAAATGTTCTCATTGCTGTTAATTTTCTGTTGGATTATATTCAGAAAATTGGTCTTTTAAAATTATATAGTCAAAGTCACTTCCCAGTTTTTATAGATAGAAGAAGGGAAAAGCAGCTATAAGCAAAGAATAGCTTTATGTACTAAAAATGACATTAAAAGAGCAGTCAATGGCAGGTTCTGTGAACAAACAGCTCCTGCCAAGGTACACAGGTTCCTATCCTAGGGACAAAGCCACAGCATTGAGGCAGGATATTGAGTACACTGAAAATTTGAGTACAGTGCTTCCATGTGTTTTGGGATGAAGGTATTTCTTGTACCTCCTATTTTCCTGTGGAATTTTCCTTGTGCTACCATTCTGACACATCAGGTATGTGAGAGTGACTGGTGGCCAGGTAAATTGTGTATGGGACATTTTAACAGATGGGATAAAGAATGATTTGCTGTGGTGTTTTGTTTTTTTTTCCTTGTTAAGTAGAAGTGTAAAGCATCCATGATCATACAATGGGATTAGTGCCACCCTACAGAACCTAAAGAAATTGGAACATGCACAAAACATTAGTAAGACTAGTGTACATTTTTCTGCCTGAAAGGAAAGGCTAAATAGGGAAGTCCTGTTAGAAATTGAAAAAACACCTCTATTCAAGACAGTTAAATTATTTTGTTTAAAAATGTTTGAAGTAATCATAGAGAATAGAAGAGAGGGACCTGTTTTTAACTGAAGAGGAAACATGTCAAATGAACTGTAAATACATTTGTTGAGTTTTCCATTTGGGAAGCCAGAGACAAGTGGTTTTTAAAGTACCTAAATGAGGGTTGAGTTGTTACATGACATCTAATAAATTAAAGGCATGACAACTTGTCTCCTGAATGATTCCTTGCAGTCACCCCTGCTGGGATCCTAGGGGGAAAAAATATTAGATCGAGTCTTTCTCCTGCCTGGCATAGCAGCAATGTGTTACAGCAGAATGCAGAAAAACAGACCAGTAGGGTGGTGGAGCCTCCAAAAATAAAGGGAAACCAAAAAGAAAAAAAAAAAANNNNAAAAGGGAAACAAAAAAAAAAAAAAAAAAAAAAAAAAATGCTCAGTGAAGGAATCTGATGGGTAATGGCAAATGATGCCTCATCACTGTGCAGAGGACCAGGAGTTGTTTGTCTGAACACAACCTGCGTTAACACAGCCTATAAATCAGTGTACTCTCCATGAGAGGAGTGGAGGGTGAGATGGTGTTAATGTCAGATTTATGTTAACATGCACTGAGGAAATCAATGCAAGGTAGCACTGTTTGCATAGGGCAAACAGATTTCTGGCATGCTTGCTGCTTTTGATCAGCCAAAGCTCTTGTGTGCAGGGCTGTGAGTCTGAACTGCATTGTGCAAACCAGAGGGTCCTTCTGTGAGAGAAAATAACACATTTCAATAAAGCATCAGAAAGGGCTTAGAGCCAATTTCCTTGTTGCTTGGCACTGGGGTAGGGGATGCCCTTTACAGCAGTGTTTCTTCGGTGTGAATTGCATTTGCTTGCATGTTGACTTGTTCTTGGGGCAATCTCTTTAACTCTGCCAGGAAAGTGTAAACTGAATTGTTTGTATGATGAAGAGAGCATGTGGGAAATCTCAGACATAACCAAAATAAAGGACTTAGAAAAACCTTCTCTAAAGGCAAAAAAGTGCAGGCAAGGATGCTCAAAATGTTCCAGCTTTCACCAAGCAGTTATATCTGAAAGGCTGTGTGGAAATCTAGTCAGAAATAGCATTTTATCCCAACTTTTAAAGTGCTTTTTGAAATCCTAATCTGCTCTCTCATTAATGGCCAAAATTTCTATGAGCTACAAGCTAGATTTTAATAAAAGTTGGGAGAATTTGCATCTCTGTAGCTCTGATTTTTTTTCCTCCCATAATTTGGTAAAACCTGTTTTATACCTTTAATATCCAGTTGTTGGTTTATTGCAACTTCTTCCTAGGAGAGTTTTTAGTGAGCCTGGTCTCTCACCCCTTAATGAACCATGGATGGTTTACTGCTAAGGAAGCTCAGAGTAGCCCACTTTAATTTGAGGCTAATTTTCCTGGGCCCAGCCTATAAGCCATAAAGAGTGTTAGTGGGACCTGATTGAAGGCCTGAGGTTGTTCAGTCCTCAATTCCCTCTTCTGCTCTCATGCTGCTAGAAGTTATTTCTTGTCATAACGCACCAAGGATGTGACATTCCCAGCAGGATGGGGCTGTGGGGAAGCAGGGAGCTTTTGCCAGCTTTTTACTGCTGCTACTGCACTGGGTGGGATGGATTGGGGTTTTGGGCTCTGAACAGTGCCTTGTACCCCAGCAGCAGACATGCCAAGTTTCATGTACTGATTCTCATTTTTCAAGAGCACAGCCTTTCTTTTTCACACCCCCAGGTCTGGAGGAGTTTGGGAGCTGGTAGGTTGCATCTGATCCTTCTGACATGTTTGGGAGCAGTTTCATTAAAGCAAAAGCTTTCTCAGTGAGAGAGATCCAGCACCTCTTCACTGAAGAGCATTTTTTCTTCTATCCCACTCCTACCTTGACTGAGCAGGTTAGTTTTGTACAGAGATTTGTTAGGATGTGTTTCCTTTTAAAAGGATCCATCTTGCAGATCTCAAAAGTGTCCAATGTCTTTTTGTGATGGTAGACTTCTGCAGAAATTCCTATTTAGGTTAGAAAAGTGAAAAAAAAATCAAAAATGTTGCTCTTTGCTACAACTTCAGTCCAGACACAGCAGCATCTGTATCATTTAATTTCTAGACTGTGTGATATTTGGTTTCCTGCACCACAGGATGGAAGACTGATTTTCTCCCTGCTTCTCTCCAACCCATCAGTATTAATAATCCAAATAATAAATCTGAAAATGACTCCTCAACTCCCTCCCTTACAAGAGTAGCCTCTGTGTGTTGTGTTTTGGTTGATATAATATTTCTGCTTTGTTTAATTCAGATGCATTTATTTTTCCTTCCATCATTCATTTTACTGTATTAAGTTAGTGGTTCTGTGGGGATTCATTTGATTAATGACTAATTTCCATTCTATGTATGCTCAAGAGGAACCTACTTTCACAGTACTTCCCTCCAAAATAATATAATCTTGAGAGAGGGGGAGCAAAACCTTCAAGTGAAAACAAAAACCTAGTAGAAGTGCAATGGAAAAAATGGGCTGAAATAAGAACATTTTCATTTCAGCAGTTTCCTGAGGGTGAGAGAACATCTCCTGACCTGGATGCCTGTATTCATACACTCCTTTTTTACTGCCCCAGCAGCTGAAGGTGTTACTGTCCCCTACTGATTGGTGTCGTGACCCACTTGGAGGTTAAACCTCTACTGGCTCACTGACTGTCTGAATTCTTTCCATCTTATTTCAGTTTCCTTCAGAGAGATAGAAAAGGATGGGTAAACACAGAGCCATGATCTTTACTCCCCTGAGAGGGAACTGAAGCAGGGGTGGAAAGCGCATTGCTCTAGGTTTTGCTACAGATTGGTGGCAGTCAAGAATAGGTCACAAATCCAGTGTTCTGCTTAGCTCTTCATATTCACACTTTTGGTACATACATCCCACTCCTGGTGTGAATTTCTCCAAAATACCCCATAAATACTCCTTCAATTGCTAAATGTATCCTCTGAGACATTGAAACCAAGTAGAATAGCCAGCTCTCAATGATGATGGAAGATCTCCGAAACCCCATGCAATGCTTGGAAGTGTGTGACACTTGTGAGTGTCTGTGCAGACAGGAAAATGGGGTCTTTGTAAATGAAGTAAACCTGGAAGTTTACAGAAAAAATCAGTCAGGTCCTGGTAAGCCTTCCTTTGCAGGAGCATCAAATTTTTTTGCTCACAATGATCTGAATGTTTTGCACATTACAAGAGCCATAGTCATCTATCTGGCAAAGGACACCAAGAAACTCACGTCTGGTTACTTCCTCATGTTTCCTCTGAGAATGCAATAATCTTTTAATAGGTATTGCAATGCAGTCATGGATTATTCTTTTTTTTTTTCCCTTGTTGGAGATGAACCAGAAGCAGAGTTCCATGGCTAAATTAATTAGAAAGAAAACTACAGGTGCTCTTGCAATGCTCCTTGGAGGAAGGCAGATTTCCTGATAAATCAGTTTGTCTGACACACTGTTAATGAGAAATTAGGAACCGTATTGAATTCTGTTCCTGAGTTTGACTGATTTAAATTTCTTTTCTTTCTTCTTTGACTGTAAAGCATTGTGGGGAGGGAGAAGGTATAGTAATTCCTAATGCAAGGTAAATTTTTTTCCAATATGCACCTTTATATATGAGTCTAGACACATGCTGTTAATATCCTGATAGGGTTTTCATTTTCCAACTGCCACTGTGCACAAAAATTGTTCTCTGATTACCAGCAACTAAAGCATCTTGTCAAAATGTTCTGAAGCAAACCTGTGAAGTAAGATATTAGAAATGATTATGTAGCATCTTACTAAAATCAGGAGACATGAGAGCTGTAATGTAAAATCCATCCTCAAAGAGAGCATTCCTGTTTTGGACTGTCATCTTCTCCTTAGGCTTTGACCCTGTGCCTCTGAGCTGTTTTGTGAGTGAAGTTTTGGTCAACTGTGTTGGATAGACCAAGTCACGAGCGTTTAGGTTTTGATCCTGCAAAGCATGAAGTGCCTTGTAAGAGCTGCACAGTATCTAGTGTCAGTGTGATGAGAAGTGACAATCTTCAAATGCCGTATCTCTGGTTATGGATGGAAAATACATGTTTTGGCAATAAAATGGTTCTGTCTTGCTGTTATTGGACCACATCAAATGAAAAACGGGCTCAGTCTCCAAAATAAAGAGTCATGCCCTTGCCTCGCCTGTTTTCCTGGACAGTTACCATCCATACTAGGGATGGGAAAAAGAGAAACAGGATCCCTCAGCTGTCACAGTTCACAGTCACAGCACAAACACGACTTCCCTGGGCATTAACATAAGATGCCAGACTGAAATGTAACAATGGAACTGTCAGCACCGATTCCCCTGTGTTACCCTCCATGCACAAACTGGAGATTGCAGCTGGATCTGATAAGGTGTTAAACTACAGCAGTAACGATATTTAGACCCTCTCTCCATCAGTGTCAGCAAGGACTTTTGCTATGATTTTTTTTTTTTTTTTAGGTTTCTTTTTCTGGGTTGTTTTGGTTTGTTGTTTTGTTTATTTTGTAGGGGGAAGGGGATAGTGTTGGCTTTTTTCCTAGTACTGAGAGCAGTGAGCAGGTTGTGCTGGCCTTAGTTATCTAGAATCTCTCTCAGTAGAAGATAAGCTTCATGCTGGGCTAACTTATGATGATTATATATTGCAATTTTATAATAGTGTCTGAAATTTGTTAGCTATGCATGGGCAGACTGGTCTCACAAGATCATTTTTCTTCTACAGTACATTACTTTTCTCCACAAGATCTCACAAAGGCAGTGCATATGCAAACACACACACATTCTATCTAAAAAAAATCTGTTTGCTGTTTCATTAAGATGCGGGTAAATAATCTGCAGGTCTCTAGCCATACATTCTTTGTGTTCAAAGATTGTTAATCTCATGTTTTACTGGATTAATTGCTTCTGTCTGTCCTTCTTTTCTTGGTACATCTCTTAGAAAAGATACCTTTTGTGTTTGACACAGAGTAGAACCAGAATAATTTTTGATGCAGTAGCTGTTAAAGGCATGGTCCCTCATATGGCAGGGTAGTCAGTAGTTAAAAGTGTATTCATGTTTTGCTAATGTAGATTAGAAGAGCTCTGCTGAAGCCAGCAGAATGGAATCAGCTTTCACACAAAGATTTGGTCAATATATTTAAGGATGGAGTGAGTGCTTTTACAAATGTGAGTTAAATGGATTTTTTTTTTTCTGGTGACTATTTCTGTTCGTCACACCTCGTGTGTAGTTAATATTACTTTCATAGTAGACTAAATCATACTGCGTTACCACTCAGATCTACATGGACCTGGGTTCATGGGAATGCCAGGCTTATGAATATTAAGCAATTTTTTTTCTATTTTTGAGGTAAAAGTTAAGAATTGCTCGATGAATAGGCTGATATTTAAATAACAGCTTGTCAACACAAAGTAACTGACCAGTCAACACCAGCTGGACCCCACTAGAAATTGTATTCTGTGCTTCATGATTAATTATGTGAATTCAAGACAATCTGTCTGATTTTCACTAGTCAGTTGTGAGGAAAAATCACAGAGTTATGAGGAAAAATCAGAGATAAGTGTGATTCTACTCCTACATCAATTGCTGAAAGCTGCTTTTTTTTTGTTTGTGGATGCTCTTTTGGGCAGTGCTAACAAGGCTGTCATTATGTCCTTGGTGACTTGAGAGAGGCTGCATGGTTTTTCCTCCATAAAAAGTGCTTTCAAAAAAATGAAAAAGAAAATCAGTATTGAAAAATCCTTCCAGGACAATTCACCATTAACTTGAGAGGACATATTAATGAAAGGGTTGTGAACAAATGTATAGATCAGCCCTTCTAACCACTAGATATGTGAGCTGCTAAGCGAGATCAGCATTTTCGCTCCAACACCTGAGGCGTTATCATTCCATTCCTACCTGGCTGGTAATGTCCATTTTATATTCTACTTCTCTGCCTATACCCCTGAATAAGTATAATTTGCAATAATTAAAGGCCTGGCTATCATTTCATTGACCTGACTGGTGAAACGTTTACTGACATCAGAGGTATCAGATAAAACCCCAAATAATTCCATGTATTACAATAAGCCACCCAAGCCATGTTTTCAAGGGTTGCTCAAAGAAGGGATTCCCTAGGGCCAGAACAACAAGGTCCTACCAGTCCTCAAATCCCCAGCTAAAAGCCCTTTGGATCTGGAGTCTTATCCCATGACTGTTCACTACATTCACTTGCACCCAATGGTTGTGAACATTTAGTGTTTTTCAGGAAAACATACTTCCGTTTCCACCATGGGGCAGACTAGGTGCTGAAATCTTTTTATCATTTCTCATTTTTATCAGCTGGCACACATCCTCCCTCACCAAAGAATGACCGCGTACAATAGCAAGACACTGCTTACAATAATTTACTTGTAAGCCTTTGAAAATGGTGCGTGGTCACAAAAAGCACAGTGTTATACAAAGGAAAACACCAGAGAAAAACAAATTCTAAGCAAAGAAAATCAGAATGTGTGTTAAAGATAAATCTTATGTCATGACCTTAAAAAGCTCCAGCTGGGATCCTGCTATTCAGAATAGACTTTGGAAATTATTTTCAAAGGTTAGCTGCATGTGAAAAAGGAACAAAATAAAGTTGGACCACCCAGGGATTTGCAAACATGTGTGGGAGTCACCAGAAGGCCCTGATGAAGATAAAGAAATAGTGCAGCTTTTCAACCAAGCAAGAGGGAGTGA
Source organism: Illadopsis cleaveri (assembly GCA_013399915.1). NCBI lineage: Eukaryota > Metazoa > Chordata > Aves > Passeriformes > Timaliidae > Illadopsis > Illadopsis cleaveri. The sequence goes on from VXBB01024002.1 coordinate 804,509, forward strand.
ATGTTCAGTAAAAATTTGAATATCAAAGGAGGCCATTAAAACCATAACCTGACTTCACAGAGAGCCAATTTAATGAACACATACCAGAAAAAACATAAATTGCAGGCCTGAAACCCTTGGTAAGACCACACCATTCTGATGTCTGTCATTTTCCAAAGACTTTTCTGTGCAGGTCGAGAAGCAAAATCTGATCTAAACCTTGTCATACAACTGGTAGGGCAAGACAAAAAAGCTTAGGTTCAGAAACGACTTGGATTAATGTGTAACATTTGAGAATGCACCTGGAGCCAGCTGCTGCTAGAAAAACAATAGACACTTGGTGTATAGTAATCCTTTCAGCAGGTTTAATGAAGCTTTGTCTCACAGATAGTCCCTTCTGGCTTATAATTCCTTATTACTTATTGCTGATGAAAGAGAACAACCTAAGAGCTGTGTTGAATTCTGGGCTTGGTTTTTGAAGCATCTTTGTAAGCCAACAAAGGTACAGAGAAGCCCTCAACAGCTGTCATATGGATGGGCACTTGAGGGGAACAGTTCCAGTGTGGTGAAGGGGAAATGACATTCCCATCAGCTTTGTACCACAGAGCCCTATGCACCAACAATTTTCATTTACTTCCAGTAAATTAAATGCAAAAGTATGAGGGAAAAAAAACAATAAAACCCGCATTCATTTTAACTTCTTTCATTTCCCCTTTCTGGAACTCATTTCATCAGGGCTATTTTGAATCTCCTGAAGCTTCACTTTGTAAAAGACTGAAGCAAAGAAATCCAGTGTCCATGCCCACCTGTGTAAGGTGTCTTACTGGCAGAAACAAGAAAAAAAATAATTTTTAATAGCATCAAAAATACAAACATGTTCACCGAAGGGTTAGATAAATTCATGTCTCTTAACAGTAGCCTGGTTGTTACTTCCAACTCCAGATGTCTCTGTACCATTAATTACAATAAATCAGGAAACTACACTGAGGAAAAAATTGTTCTCAATATGTCCTCATTATTACATTTCTTAATTAGCTCTAGACTCCTGGTGGAGCCAGGAGGCTGAACTCAATGGGCTCAGCTCCACACCAGTGTAATGCTTATGTCCACCTTATGTGTAAAACTTTTACAAAAAATAGTCTGGTTTTGATATAGAAAGCCTGACAACAGCAATGTAACTAAGCAGGAAATACAGGATCAGAAACACAAGTATGATCAGAGAAAAAAAGGAAGAAATAATTCTGTTAATATAGATCCACTGACTGCAATGAAATTGTGGTGGTTTACACCTCTTGTAGTCTTTACTAAGGTAACAGTATAAAGGATCTCTGGGAGTATGACAAATGTTTCTCTCTGGGCCCAATGGATCACAGCCAGCCATGGCTGCAAGCTGGGTGTGCTTACAGCAGGGCTCAATTTGGCACAATAGCTGTAAGCATGATGTGGCTTAGCAACTGATTTATGCTGCCTTTGGAGACAGCTGACAGCAGACACCTCCCAATAAAATCTTATCAGGGAGTTACAGGAAGAGGAGTGAATGGAATCTTGGATGGTGTGGCCACCTAAATCTGCACAATATTTGTGTTGTCTCGGTGCACCTCTGTGAACAAAAGCTGCAGAAGAAATGGATGACTGAGCCACAAAATCACTGGATCAGGGGTTGGAAGGATGTGATATTCCCTGCGAAGAGTGTCAGAAGGGATAGTTCTCCAGGGGTCATCAGGTGGGGATGTTGTCCCCATCTGTGTCACTGGGTTTGGCAGAGAGATCAGTGTGTTTCCAGAGTGGCTCTGTTCTATGCTGCAGCTAGACTGGAAGTAAGTGTGTCCTTTTTTCTTAAGCATTAGCTGCAAATCCTCAGGTTTACACAGATGTAGATCAAAATTAAAATGCAAATGGGAAGTCACTAATGGAAGGGCAGCAACAAAGCACCTGAGGAATTAGCAGGTCACTATGCTTTGGTGGACAGTTTTTGCAAAGTTTTCTCACGTGAGGGATTATTTTGTCATCGTTTGTGTGAGACAAATTATGTGAGTAAAAGATACTGGGGGAGGAGGAGGAAGAATCGTGCAATAAGAGGAATTATTTCCTTAAAAGAAGCTTCCAAATCTCTCTTTAATTCTGGCTTCTCCCCTGTGTCCTCTGTTATTGTAATGCCTTCCCTCCTCGGTCTCCTTTCCATTCTCACTGACCTGTACTGAGGAGCTGGTTCAGAAGAAAATCCAGGACTCTTCAGAAGAGGATTTTTCTGTGTGAAGTTTTGAGTTAGTGTGGCTGGACCACAAGCAGGATCTGATAAACAGCTTCACTGAACCTGAGATTTTCACCTTTGCCATAGCACCAGCCCTTCCATGTCCCTTGGGATCCTGGTATTGGATTTTGTCTGTGATCCTGCAATGTAGCTGAGGAAGCAAATTTAAACAAACCAACAAGTCCATGTAAAATGCAGAAGATCAGAAGCCAGCAAAGAGTGTGAAAACTGTATATAATCCTGTAATCCTTGGTTCTTGTTTTCTTCTTTTAGAGAAGAAAAATACTTCCCTGCTTTTTTTCCCCTCTCTTTTAAACACTGCAAGCAAAATTGCTTGTGTTTGGGGTTTTTTTTGTTGTTTGTTGTTTTTTTTTTTTGTGCATATGTAGTTGTTCATTCTAATGTGATTGTTATTCCACTCTCTTGCCTTCAGCACCTTTAATTGAATTTTATTTTTATCTGATTTTTTCAAATCAATATTTTCTTAAAATCAGTGTTAGTTGGTAGTCTGAGGTACATTTAAAGATCTGAACCCAGTTAATTTTGTCAGAGTGGCAGGAGAGTTTAAGATTTCATCAGAAAATAGAATGGAGGTCTTCCAAGTCTTAAAAAATACCTTAAATTCCCTGGCCAACAAAGAAATTAATATAGCAACCAGGCTGGACTCTCTTCATGATTCTTTGTCCAGCTTTTCAGCTTTTCTTCTTTCTTTCCTTTTCTTATCTTTTAGTGGCAGCAAGGACTAGATTCTTTTTACTTCAGCACTGTTGTACAAATATCTTCCCGTCTGAGAGCATCACCAGTCTTATTAGAGCTGAGGGTTTAATTTTGTTTGCTAGTAGGTATAAACATTCATTGTCTGATGCTTGCTTTTCTGCTGTATTTTTCACCTTAACCTTGTTTATATTCATTCTCCTTTCCACTTAATCAAGATCTTGTCCCATTCTACTAATGGCATGTTTATTAGTTGTAAAAACTTTAAAAATAAATTTAAAGAAAATCCCAACACATAAAAAAATATTGATAATTTTCTCTAGTTTTCTGAGATTCAGTTTCAGCACCAAATGTAATGCAGAGTGCAAATACCCTTCACTTTGATTTGTGATGTAGCAGCTCCTGAAAGTGCTTGGTGGGAGAGGTGCTGTGCATAGGTTTAGTTAAGGCCCTAAATTGCAAACACTCTCAACAAACAAGGCAGTCAGGAGGCAAATGAGGGTCTAAAGGCTGCATAAAACCAGATGGTAGCTTGCACTAGGTCAGAAGGAACTCTGCTAAATGGCAATCAAGATTTGGTCTCATCTTGCCCGAGTTAAGAGTGGCCATCCTCTGCCTCATTTAAGAAATCACCATGGAACAAGCTGGAATTAAATAAGTACTGTAACTCTCATCCCATACCTCCTGCACTAGAAGAGAAAAGTATGTTTATATAGGAGCACTTTTTACTGTTCTTACACTTTCCTACTCTCAGCTAAAGATATTAATGTTATTCTCGCTGTATTTATTTATAAAGAAAATTTATTCTGTTTGGGGGGGGTGACATTTATGCTGATTTTACCACAGCCTTTTCACTGCCTGTGTCTTTTATTAGAGCTGTATTTCTTTCATAGCCTGATGTTCAGCCCTCTTAGAAGTAAAATATTTTACCAGGCTGACCATCTGATGAAACATTTTTTCTGCTAGCTTCAGAATATATTTACAAAGTAGCATTGGAGGAGTGAAGGCATATAACACTTCCAGACAGTGTGCCACAGCATAAGGGTGATAGAGGCTTATGGGAGATATAAGAGAAAGGAGGGAATCACTTCCTTAGGGTGATTAAGCAGATTTCATTTACAGCAGAAACTGGAAACATGAAAATTGTGTCTCTATTAAACACAACGCTGCTTTAGAATTTAAGGCAGGTGGAGATGAATGCTTTGGTATTAATTTTCACCTAGCATATAAATGTTAGATCAAGTTAAGGTTTAGGATATGTCAACTGTTTTAAGATTTAAAAAAGGGCATAAAAAACTGGGATTTTGCAATTATCCCTAGAGAAACCATTGTAAGTACAATAAAAAGAAAATGGAAAACCAAATTTTCAAGGCAAGTAACAGATAGAAGTGCAAAGATGAATCATAAAGGCTATTTAAGGTCTGCCAGCCAGTTTTTTATCATAGTTCTTTCACACCATTGCAGGAACTGGTGAGAACTGGTAGAAGTTAGGTTTCTTTTCCAGTCTTGCCTCTCCCTTAACTCTCATCTTGATTCTCAGCAGAGTAATCTGTGCTTCCCACTGCTGCTCCTCTGTGCAGGAGAAGGGAAAAACTGGGGTTCCCTTCCTGGTGGAGGAGGCATTTGTGTGATGTGCAGAGTGCAGCCTAGGAAGGAGGCACACACTCCAGAGGGGCTGATGGAGGCCCAGGAGATGCAGAGAGGCTGAGACCACCTGGCTCTGGCACAGAAACTGCTGATTAGAGTAAGTGGGAGAAATTAAAAAATTCAGTCTGGACCAGACCCAGATCAGTGAACAGTCATGGTGCCAGCTGTTCCCCCAGCCATATTGTGAAACTGCTTTTTCCCACTTCAAACTAGATTGAGAACACACAGCATGTGATTGTGACTTTAGGGTGAATTTCCTTGCAGGATGATAGAACAGGGCCTAACAAGCTTTTTCTCTGGTGGGCCTCAGAGCTGCCCCCAGCTCACAGCATTTCTTACACAACACCCCGATGTCATCACCCTGAGCTACTGCTCTCCGTAAGGTTCAAATCCTGTAAGCAACACTGAGGGGATTCTGCTCTTGCTTGTTCGTGTATACATTGCATGAATAATGCAATTCTGGCGAGTTGGACCCATGCTTCTGACAGCAAATAGGTGCACATAAAGCAGGCAGTTTCACTTCTTTCACTCAATACCATGTGCTTTGCACATATTCCCCCTCACCTTCTTCCCAATTTTTTTCACAGGAACAAAAAAGATGCTAAAATGTAGAAGATAAACATCTCACTACCTTTACAAGTTTCAATTAAACACATATATTAATGTTATCCTCATGTGCTTATTTATAAACACAATTTATACTTTTCTGCAAGTCATTCATGGAGCTGCTATGAAAGTGCTTGCCTTGACTGCATATTTTATTATCAACATATTTCCTTAGCTACTTTCCTTTCACCCTACCTTAGAAATAAAATATTTCATTGAAATGTCCATCTGATAAAATATTCCCCTTTAGACATATATTTACTCGAAGAGTATTTGAAAAGTAAATTTGTGTAGTATTTAAGGCAGGAAGTGGTGCCAGCAGCAATAAATTAGCAGCAGGCTCACCTGCAGGTTTGTAGGCATTCTCTTCCTGCAGTCACATACACTCTGTCACTGTTAGCAGCAATACATGCACTCCTATAGATCCCAATTCATGAAGGACTTATGCACAAGATTTGAACAGAGTCAAGTGCTCCAGTTACCCAGACTGGAAGGGGGTTTAAGTACGTATTTGGACTGCAGAATAAAGCTTCCATGGGAAGTTTGGGGGTTCATAAGGCCATGTTCTTTATGAGTTCCCACATTACAAGAGCTTTCAGTTAAATACTGAAGTGAGTATTTATAACATGTGAGCACAGTGTTCATTGTGGGTTTAAGCATGGCTTTTAGTTTAGGAGAGGCTGTATTTTTCTTTCAGAGTTCAAATATACCCCAAACCCTTCAACAGAATTTTCCATCAACCTGTGAATTTTCCAGGAGGAGCTGAATGCAATTAGCTGCCAGTGCCCACATTTCAGCTAATGGTGAGTTGTCCTTCCCTTTGGCTGTGCTACAAAGCCTAAGTCTGCTTTGTTCCCCACTCACTGCCCAAGTATTGAAGAGCCAACACACCTATGTGGATGAGGCAGGAGTTGTCAGCAGTTCAATTTACACGGCTCTGCAGTGCACAGATTCACAGTCTAGTTCATCCTCTTCCTCTCAAACTTCTTTCTAGAGTCTCAATTATGTGTCCACCTGGTAAAAAACAGTGTAGCTGCTTGGCATAAACATTCCAAGCTCTTCTCCCTGGAAAACTATAATGAGCCTTCAGTGTGACTGAACTCAAAGCTCATAAACACCTTGAGGTCCTGAATGGGATACATCATGAATTATACAGGCCAGAAAACAGTGCAAAGGTGTACCTCACTGTCCATTTCCACAATCTCCTGCTTAAAGTGTTACATTTGCTGCCCAAGGAAGCCTTCAAACATAAAGGTTCTGAGGGTGGGGAAGGGCCCCAGACACCAGGTTAATGGAACAGGGCATTTAAAGGCCATATTTTTGTAGTACCACTCAGTGTGGACATGGCACCTTAGGTGTGCATTAGCTCGGAGATCCTGCTTTTCCAAATCACTTCTTTTTTCATCAGAATAACCTCAATATGTGCTTCTAAAGCTGAACGGTACTGGAATGCCGAACATGATCTCATGTTTTTTTCTTTACACTGGTTATCTCAACTTTTCTCTTGTATAATCCCAGTCAGTGACCTGGTGGGTTAGATCTGCATGACAGTGGAGCTGCCTTCCCAGGGGTATGCCCTGTTCACCTGTCTGTGCCCCAGTTAAATGTGTAATCCTCTGTTGCTGACAAATTAATCTCTTTTCTTTGCAAGCACTAACCGTGACATTACAGGCAGGGGATTATGCTTGCATGCAGTGAAGGAACAGCAGTAGAACGTGCACTTTAAACACTCCTTGAAGTTCCTGTTTCCTGTGTAGCTTAGTAATAAAGATCTATGCAAGGGTAAAAAATGAGAATTTCTAAGATTAATATAAGCTAGTACATTCAATGTGTATTTTAAAGGCCCCATAAAATCTTCTTTCTGCCATGCAAAACCCTTAAGTAAATGAATATTTTTTCTCAGAAAATCTGGTTAGGGAATATCTCATTGAAACAGATTTTGAATTTTGAAGGAATTTTTAGATAAAAAGCATATGTTTGAGTCTAGAATGAGAAGTTGGATGTACAGATTTTTTGGGTTTTACAGTGCTTGTTTGTCAATGGTCAGCCAGAGTGACATGGACACCCTGTCTGCTGGCAGGGTATCTCCTTTCCTCTCTCTGGGCTCTGGTGGCTTATGATCTGGCGTGGCTGGGGACATTGGCCAGATTCAGAGCACTTCCTCACATTTTTCTTTCCTTTTCATCCCTTTGCCTCCAAACTGTGCCTAGCATTTAGCACTAAACTCAGCTCACAGGGCCAAACCCATGGTTTGTGACCCTGGGGGCAGGTGGGATGTCTGCCCCAGTCAGTGCCATAGAGGGAGCTAAAGCACGTCCCCACCCAGTCTTTCCCTCTCCTTACTCTCCCCTCTCCTGCCCTTTTTTTTGACATAGGAAGATTAGCAGGTTTTGCTGCAAGATTCTTGCTGATCCTCCTCCCGCTTCTGCAGTTCTCACGAACTTCACAAAAAAAAAAAAACAAAACTGTTTTGTCTTGCAGCCACAGCAGCTTTTCATGGAGGGTGGAAGCAGGTGAAACTTACTGTCTTGGACATAAGTTTTATAGCAGTGGATCATTCAGGCCACAGATATCTTTAGCTATTTTTTTTATGTGCATTGGTGCACTACCCGTGCCCTTGATGCTGTGGAACCCAGAGTTCAGGCTGTAATGTGGTCCAGGATGACGCAAATATTAGTAATTTTTCATCCTTGGCCTTTCCTTTCTAGTTTTTTTTTTTAAAACTCCACTGAATCATCCTAGACTAAAAAAATAATTTAAAAAAATTGATTTAGTACCTCTCCAATAATTTACATTTAAAAAAAGAGGATTATACTTCTTTATGTAGTAAAACATCCCTATCTTATTTTTCCCCTACTGAAATGATAATCAGCATTTGTTTTCTGTGAGGTGGGATGAAAGAAAGATAAAATATTGAATAAGTATAGGCAGCATCTAATTCATAAAAATATTTGTCCTTGGGTATATCTGGATACATTATAAGGTAAGGTTGGGATACTTAAAATGAAGGAGAGAATTCCTGCTGGTGGTCCCAGTGATGCAGAACACAGACCAGCATCTATAATGATGGATACAGACAGTGAGTAAAACTGAAAACCAATTTTCAGCTGCCTATTTGAACTAATTTCTAAAATTTTCTAAAACATCTCACATTTGGGATGGCATATTTCTATAAAACTTTGGGAAAATTCCTGTACTTTGTTTTAAGAAGCATTTTAATTTATACTTGCTTTTGCAATAAAAACCTTTGTATTCAGGCAGAGAAAGAGAGAAAAGGAGCAACCACAGGTGATAAATATTTTCACAATGCTATGGTGCATTGATAAATGCAGGTTTTTCTAATAGAGTTTATGATTATTAAAAATACAAACTGTTTGATTAATTATAAATTATAATTTGATTTATAAGATGGTGTTACATATTAAATAATGCCAGATGGTGCCATTAAGGCATTAGCTCCCCATAATAGATTCTGGATGACAAGGGAATTAAAAGAGGACAGAGTCCGGGAACCAAATTAGGCAAGCAGTGAAAAATCTGCCAGAATAAAAATAGTTTCCAAAGCATTTCTCTCTCTTTCTCTCTCCCTCCCTCTCTCTCTCTCTTTCTCCCTCTCCCTCCCCTCTTTTTTAAAAAAAATAAATAAACACCCCAAAACATACTTTTTTTGTTATGCCTTCAGCACTTCAAAGGCAGTAAACCATGGATTAAATTTTCAATAACTTCATATGCCTTATATGCTTCCTTTAATAGTTTTGCATTGGTTAGTAATATATCTGTTGCTATGTACCACAATTTGGAAAATGCTTCTGGATTTAGAGCAGCCAGGTTTGTTGCTTGTACTGCTCCTGGGTAATACAGATCCCTGTCTCCACCTCAGCCCTGGTGGCTGAGGTACATCATTGTTGGAAATGCAGTTCTTCCTACATAGGTTTTAGCCAAGCACTCACCACATTGGCTTTCCTTGTAAATTGGACTTCCAGGGAGAAAAAAAAACATGCTTATACACAGAAAGCTCAAAGTACTACCAATGTGAATAAAAAAGGCTTCCTTTCCCAATAGCATGAGGGCAGTAAAAGAACAGAGGATGCAAATAAATAGATTAGGATTACAATTATATAGAGGTGTTTAAAATAATTTTCAGTCTTGACTATTCAATAGGAGTTGCCCTTGTTCAAGTCACTTGTGGAAAGGGATTCTATTTCAGCCCTTGCCTTAATATTGACAGGAGCACTTGCCTCTTCTCCTGGTTCTCAGTTCTGCCTTCTTTTCTGTGCAGTGTAATTAAACACCTACCATTGTCTGTGCTTTCTTTGCCATGGTTAGCTCCACTGTCTTACCTCTTAAAGGGATATCCTGGAGTCAGCTAAAACCTGCATCTTATAGCGGCAAGCTGAGAGCTTTTCATTAAGGGTTTGCTTGTTTGTCCTGTGCCCTATTAGTGTGAGCAGTGTCTACTGGTGCAGTAATATCTCCCAGAGCATCGTGTCTGCAGCTGCCCCATCAGGTGTATTCTCACGTGCTTCTAGTTTTAAGTTTGGTGTCCTTATTTTGGTATAATTTTTTAATATCTATGGAGACTTTTCCATCTAACACTACCTTGATGCTGCTGTACCTGGAATGCAGGGTGGGTTTATGGGACTGACAGCTCTGTAAAGAGATCCTCGTTATGAGCTGCAAGAAGCATCTATGGAGCTTGAGAAAGTCTTTAGGCTTAGTAAGTGCCACTTTCCTCTGGGAGCTGCGCTTCTTTCTGTTTGCATCCTTCTT